>JANHFT010003269.1:0-23012 GCA_032467955.1 Pseudoxenodon macrops | reverse complement strand
GAAGCTGGGACAAGGAATGGGAACTCACTCCGTTACGCGGCACTAGGGATTTGAACCGCCGAACTGCTGACCTTTCTGATCGACAAGCTCACCCTCTTAGCCACTGAGCTACCATGTCCCTTTACAAGGAAGGACAATAACCTAAATGTTTGAAATAGCTGAAGTAGAGTGAAAAGTCTAATACCCTGATGTGAAGATTCCTTTTAGTTTGAAGGGACGCAGCAATGGGTTAAACCTTCCATTGTCCAATAATTTTGCACTAGTATTCCTTTCTCCACATATATTACATAGATCATGACATATCTTAAAATGAACTAACGAACCTAAGACACATTTTTCTCAAATATATCTTTGTTGTCGAACTGTTTGTTGTGTAATTAGAAGACAATATTTACATTTGTTGTTGATGGGAAACTCATGACAGCTAGACCTCAATTTATGACTGGTATTATGGCGGTGCTGAACTTACGACTGATCCCAAAGTTAGCGCTATTGCAGTGCCCCCATGTTCACATGATCAAAATTCTTATGACTGGTCCTGGCATTTATGACCACGGGGGGGTGGGCTTCATCTCCCTTCCCCATTCATCTTGCCTCATCTATGTCCTGCATTCCCTGCACTCTGTCGATCCTGTTGCTCTGACTGACCTTCTCCTGTTCCCACTGCTGAGCAAGCGTGCCATGCCTGGCCCATCACGAGGCAGCTGCTGGGGCAGCCAAGGCTTTCCAGGGTGCTGTGACTTTGTGCCATGCTGGTGAGGCTTTCCAAAGCACTGAGCTTTTGCACCATGCTTTTGGGGCTCCTGAGGTTCACTTAGCTCAGGGGGCTTCTTGCAGTCATTTAGCTGTGATGTTGGAAGCAGCCCCAAAAAACTGCAGTTCTGAGTTGCTTATTGCCCTACAAGGCAAGATGCGGGGCAGTTCAAAGGGAAGCGATGGTGGAAGGGGGGGAGATAGAAAGGGGGGGGGAGTTGAAAAGGAGGCACTCCTTTTGGGAAGGACTAAGCCCAGAACGGTTTGAGTTCAGGTGGATCCTTGGCTAATGATTGGTGGGATTCAGTTAACAAAGATGGGGTGTGCCCTTGCTAAACAATATAGTCATGTGAAGTCACCTTTATCATCATTTAGCAACGAGCATTCCAGTTCCAATTGTGGTTGTAAGTTGAAGGCTACCTGCATAGACTTTAGTATGAAACAGAAAAATATGAACATTTGATTTGTGACTTTGATGACTAGAAAACATTAGATAATAGAAAAAAAGGCAGCTTTTTTTTTTTGTAACTATGGAGTAAGAGATAATCTGGTAATCAGACTTTTATTTCCAGTTTCCCAAAGAAATCGGAAACTTGTATTTCTTTTTATCTTTTCTTGTTGCACTTTTTCCTTTCTTTATGCTATTTTTTGCTATTTTTAATACTTTGGTTTCCTATTGAGTGATACATTTTATTTTTTTGGCCCTATATTTGATGTTTCTAATGATACTTTTTAAATAGTGTATCCAACTTTTTAAAAATGAGGCTCATATATAACAGTAATGTTGAAATCTAAGTTTTGTTGTTGAACGTGTAAGTTATTGCCTGTTTTGTTAAATACTGGTTCAAAAATTCTGAGAACTGCCTTGGGTTTGTAGATTACAAACATCATCTTCAATGTTTGTTTTGTGCAATCTGGTTTTATAAAATGCGTCAAACATTGGGTAACATTAAACCACTAAATGATATTATGGGCATATGTTTAAAAAGAATCTCCAAATGGCACTGGAAGTAGAAAAGGCAGGGTACAGTGGAAACATCTGGAACAAGTTTTTATTAAACATGGATTTCTTTATTCACTGGACTTAAAAGCTGTACTCTTATTCTTCAGTCATGATTACTACCAATAAAATTATTTCTTCACTTCTCAAGATGTGTCATGAAACTCTGTCAAGATTGGGACAATGGCCATATGGCTCGTATATATCTTGATATAATGAAGAGATTGACCAAAATTATTTTGTATAGCCAAGATTTCTTTCTAAAATTTTGCTGTTTTTCTAATATGTATTATTAATGCATTGATTGTATTTTCTTGGGGAATTTCTGATATTCTTTTAAAATTTATGCTGTGTTTTAAAGCAATAAAATAATAAGAAAAATGGTTAGCTTTGAGAAAAAGATAGCATTCTTCAAGAGGGTACCTGAAGGGGACATTGTTGAATATTAGAAATTAGAAATATTAAGACCAAAAGCAATTAAATAGTGGAACTAATCACCAAGAGAGGTGTGGGGGGGGTGTCTTTGCTGGATGTGCTTAAGCAGAGATCTGATAGTAATTTTTTAGAAATGCTTTAAATTGGATTTTATGAAAACACTTTTGCAAAGAGAATGTACGCAATCACATTAAAAGATCAGGTAATGAATGCAAGTATTTTTATTACTTATCTAATCACTATAAGCCTCCCAAAGCTTCATAATGGGGAAACCCTGAACATCATCTACCCAAGTTACCAATAGGACTGGAGCCACAGGTGACTCAATTTCACCAATAGTAACAAATAGTCTATGGTCTCTTATACTTGGCCAAAATATTATTCCGCACATGGTCATTTATTTAGAATTATAAAAGGCAGATAGTAAGTAACAGGGGGAAAAACATTTACAGAGAACATTTATAACCTGCATGGTATTTGAGGCAATCCACACACAGTATCTTAAGTACATTTAAGAGAGCAGCAGTCAACGACAGACATCCTCTTACATCTATCACCGGATCCTTTTCCCCTTGGAAACAAATAAACCACAGAAGCAGAATTTACATAAAATTATCTTGCTCCATTTTATTTAAGATTCTTTTCTCCAGTTAGTAAAAGAAAGATGTGTCTCTTTTTATACATATATACAAGTTCAGTTATAAAAATAGACAGCACATTCAAAGAGGAAAAAAAAGGCTTGGCATTTTTCTGATTCCCTCTAAACACTGTATATACACATGTGAATCTGAGGGTGGCGGGGTAAAATCTTCATGATTTAACTTAAATATCCCTTCCCACCCAATTAATCCCTCCAATTTTTTTTTTCTTAAATCAATCTAACTGAACTCATTTCTGCTATTTTCAGGTGTGCAAATCAGAAGCAAAGTCAACAGGAAGCACTTGCTCTACACTGAGGGATGCCAGGCAAGGTGCGTGAGACTGAAAAATCCTTTGCTGACTTAGCTAAGATCTTCACCTCGTAACCTGGTTCTCCCTTGAAAGGTGAAATGCCCAGAAAAAAACAACAACCACTTACTGTCAATATGAAGGCAAGAGAACTGCATTGTGCCCCCTCCCCCCCTTCATCTCAGTGCAATGAGGACCGTATACATATCATGCTAAAGCAGAGGGCTCTTGTGCATTCAGAATGGAGTATCAGAGCAGAGTTGCACAAATGGCACCATTAATCTCTCACAACTTCACTAGTTTTACAGAGCGTTCATACAGTGCCAAATCACCACAGCGGAACAATCCAACCCTAATGAAGGATATGGACACTGCTGACAAATAAGACCAGATGTGTGCACATGCACACATAAATGAATCGGAATGAATGACGTTTTACTTTAACTAGGACCAGAATGGAAAGAAAACAGCATTGCTCATCTTGTGTAATACAGTGAACAGTGGTACCTAAATCATCCTCCAAAAGCTCTTCTATGGAACAGTGAGAGGAGAAATAGTGATGTTTTCTCTCTCTCTCAGATTTATTCTTGTTTTAGAGTCATTCACAAATTGTCATTCCATTTTAAAACCTCTAAACTCATATAAACACATTTTGGGGTGTGTGTGTGAGGGAGCTTTAAAAATGTTGATGAATCTGACTCCTGCATATTATGACCTTAAAGGGTCCCCCCCCCCCACACTCTATGATTACAGAGCTGGCAATGCCATTAACAAAGAGCTCTAACCTGTTTTACTGTTGGGCTGACTAATAAAACAGTAGTCTAGTCATCCAGATGCATGATATTGACAAAAGATCCTTTTTAGGACACAGTGCAAAACTCTCCTTTTACCTGAATTCTATTCTTTATGGTATCTCACTATTCATCACATTAGAACCATCCAATTATTTCTCCACAGCTTCTTCCAAAAGACGCAGAGCAGAAGGTTCCTCTGAATCTACAGAGCACCTCCAAAGTTTGTATGCTGATCTCTTTATTTTAAAACCAAGCTGAATTCCATGAAACCTGAAAGATGAGGGCAGAGGGTGCTGGTATGAGTAGGAATGAAGGGGGAGATCTTGCAGCCAGTCCCATATGGAAGTTGGATTCTTTCCCTGCATGATTTGTAGGATGCTACAAAAAAAAACCCTCCTCAATGGAAAAATTAAGCCCAACATCCCTGTGTCTCAGACCCTCTTCCTCACAATTCTGCAAAGGGTAGTAAATCTGGACTATGCATGAAAGTGCACATAAAACACCTCTTGACAAGTAGTGCAGTAATCTTCACACCCACATGGGATGAAAACAAGGCATCATCTATATACCCTTTTGCTGGTAGGCGTGGGCTACTTTGAAAGCCAACATGAACATGTATAGGTTCCAGGGATTCAAAATTACTACCGCCCACCTGAAATATGGGCTCCTTTATATTGTTTTCGAATAGGGGTTTCTGGTGCCAAGGAACTGGCTAAGCTTAAGTTGTTAGAGGATCCACAAACACTGTTTCCTTTGCTCAAGGAGGAAGAGGCGCTTGATAATCCAAAATCTGTAAGTCCAGCAGGTCGTATAAGTGGAGTCTGGAGAGGGCTACCTGAAGGCACACCTAGCCGGGGGGGAAAAAGAGCACCACAAAGTAGTAGTAGTAATAGTAATAATAACAGTAAATACTTTCTCAACAGAATACACCTGAAACATAACTGTTTAAGTCAGGGGTGTCAAACTCACGACGACACGTTGTCGTCACATGACATATCACAATTCCCCCCCCTTCGCTAAAACAGGGGTGGGTGTGGCCAGTGGGTGACAGATCCGGTCCACTGGCCGCGAGTTTGACACCCCTGGTTTAAGGGAACACAGTACTAAACCTGCAGGCATGATAAATGACTATGACTTTCAGTGAAAAGAAAGACAACTTCTAACTTTTTAATAAACCCAAGCAGATTTAAGAATAGTTAAGGGTGAGGCATTTGAGCCCATTCATTTTAAGGCAATTTTTAAAAAAAACTACAAATATTATCTGTTCAACCATCATCTACTTCGGTGACAGAAAATATTATTAGTGCAAGGTGATTCGATAATAGGGGTGCTTTCCAATTAAAAAATACGGTAATAAAAACAATGATATGGATTGGAAGACTAGGCAGTTGTACCCAACTGACACTTTTCTCTGGAATCAAATATGAATTTTATATAGATATTAGGGATTCCTTCAGGAAGATATGAACTGGGTCTCCTCTGATAACTCCCCAAGTGCAGAGCCTACCTTTAGACACGTTGTACCCATAGGCTGCATAGGCTGCAGCTGAGGCAGCAGCTGCTCCTGCTTTAGCCCCGGCCATGGCAGCTGCACTTCCTGCAGTTGACTTTCGGCTCCGACTTTTTGTTGTGCTTTTGGATCCACTGTTTGTACTTTTGGGCCGACCTCGACTTTTACCCGAATGACCTCTTCCTGTGACAGGCAAATCTTGCACTGAAATTCCTTAACAAAAGAAAGAAAGAAAGAAAGAAAGAGTGTAAACATCTAGTGCTGTATCAGAACAGTCTCTAACAAGCATAATTAGATCTTCCTTTATGGATAAACAATGTACAATTTATTAAAGATATGTCATTCTCCAAACCAGCTTGTTAGCAGATATACCACATTCTTAGTTAAGGAAATGTTTTGTGACAAGAATGCTTCATCCCTGCACTCTCTATTGTCATTATGAATTGTTATTAAATTTATAAGGACTGTGAACAATCTCTCATTTTCCTGAGTTATCATTGTAATATTCCATAAATATTTTGTATCAGTTCAGCAGCCATCCCACTTTTCCTTGACGTTATCAAGATTTGTATTCAAAATTAATTAGTTCTGTGCCTAAAAGCTTAGCTCACTTTGCTTAATAAATGTAGACCTTAAAAATCTAAAAATATTCCTTTCAAAAGAACAAGCTCAATAAAAATATTCTTTTTACTAATGTATCTATACTAATGAAGTCTCAGCTGCTATAAGTAGCCCTCCCACACCACCATCACCCAAAAAACCTTAGAGTCATATCAGTGGTGAAATCTATAAAGTTTCCCTACCGGTTCTGTGGGTGTGGCTTGGAGGTCAGGTGACCGGGTAGGCATGCTTTTACACTTTACACAGACAGAACACAAAAAACCTTTACACTTTACACACACACACCACAAAACAACACAACTGACTCAGACACCATGCAAAAGCAGCTGTACTGACTCACACACAATGCAAAAGCACACAAAATGGCAACAGATTGAACAGGTTTAACAGATTTGGAGAGAACCGTTTCTATGACGTCACCAGCTGCTTGCAACCTACTCTATAGAACCGGTGCGAACCGGTAGGATTTCACCCCTGGCTTATACCCTTGGGCCAGATGGGAAACTTGGCAGAGTTCCTACCAATTTCACAATTAAAATTTAAGAAAAGAAGAGACTAACATTTTACTCTCCTTTTGACAAATGTGTTAAAAGCAACAACAAAGAACTGCCAGATCCTGAATCTGAAAAGAAAAACAACCCTCATCACAACTTTCATGGCCAGCCTCCCAAATCGAAATAGCTACTAAAAGAAGAGAGCAAAAACTGATGCTGTGCGTGTGCACACCAGAGGACACATCAGCCACTTGGCATGGAGTCAACAGAGGAAGCCAGAATGAAGCACAGCAGGTGGACCAGACAGACCAGAGAAAGGAAAAAGGCTACTTTTGATTCAGAGAATGAAAACTCAGGTGGAGGTCACCTTCCCAGCAGCCTAAGAGCAGGGTGAGGACAATGCAATTATCCCTGCCCTCCTAGGATTGTAGGGGTTCTGTCGTGACAAACAACAAGGGCAGATCAGTCCTTAGAGACCTTGGTAGCTTTATAAATCAAGCTGTCTTCCAAGACCTGGTTTAATCTTCGCTTATCTCCCACAACCCTTTTGCAAAACAAAGATAATTACAAAATGAAAGCAAGCATGCTTTTCCTGTTACAGTTTATTGAAATGGAAGCACAATTAATGCTAAAAGAAATAAACAGGGATTTTTTGAAGTAAGACGTCTCTGTGAAAATTAAGACATTGGAGTGCTGGTTCAAGACATTTTCTTAATCAGATTCACAGTGGGTAGAGATTTATGGCAGATGTAAACTGGGAGAGAGGGAAAGAAAGGTTAGTTATGCAAAAACAAATTACCTGAGAGACAGATTAACAGTATTTTATCCATTTAACTGTAATGTGTTAATTGCAGTTTCTGAGATTGCCTGAAACTTTTCCTTGGATGAGAGTTCAGTCTACATTAGTCTAGCCGTTCTGTGTTAAATTGTTAAAAAGGTTAAAAATTGCAAGTTAGAAAAGGGGCTAATAGGTTTTTTGTTTTTTTTGCTCTGAATCAGAATTCAGACACCTGCTGGCAGTCCCATATTTTTCTGGAATTAGTGATTTAGAGCAAAACTGTGCTTTCAACAGAAGGATTTGAAACATCACACAGAGAGTGTACTGTATGTTAAGCAAACTGAAAAACAGGAGTTTGGAGAAGTATTTAGCTGAATCGCTATTTCTCCTTTGATATCAAACTCTAATTGTCTAAATCCCTCTAAGGAGAATGCCACAATTTTACTCTTAGTCACTCCTTTTGTTCATTTCTTGGCATGTTTTTCCTAAAGGGCTCAGTAATTGCCCATCAAAATGGTGCTGACAGAATGCTTGTTTTGAGGGCTAATGTTTGTGCAGATTTTTTTAAATAGCTGCTATGAACTTGCATACATTTCCATCTTAATAGTTCCAACAGAAAAAGCTCGTTAATTATTGCCAAAGCTTCTAAAGGCTCGGAGCTGCTGTGTGTGTGTGTGAATGCTTATGATCACTTAATGAATTTTCTTTCTGCTCTTTTGCAATCTACGGGCATTTCTATTTTCTTCAGTTTGGATTGACTCAGGGCATTATGATCCCTATAATATATTTCCATGGATATGCCTTTGTGATAGTCATGCCTGTCATTTTCATGAAATGCTTTTTGGCACATGGATGCAATAACACTTATTGTTTTATTATTTTCGTTTTGTTTATTATTTATTGTTTATTTATTTCTCACCTTTATTATTTTTAATAAATAACTCAATAATACTCTTTCCTCTTTCCTCGTCTTATTTTCCCCACAACAGCAACCCTATGGGGGTAAGCTGCACAGAGACAGAATGACTTTGTGCAGCTCTGTGCAGCCAGCTTTCAGGCCAGTGGTGAAATCTACTTACCTTCTCTACTGGTTTGGAAGTGCGTGTACGTAGCATTTCACCACTGTTTCAGGCCTAAGGTGGGATTAGATCTCAGTCATCTGAACTTCTATCCTGGTGTCTTAATCATTGGACCACACTGGCATTTTTAAATTTCCTTCAAAAATATATATGAAGATAATAAAAACTGAACACAAAATTATTCATTCTTTCAGTTAGACATCAAATGAAAATTCATGAAAAATGGAAGTGAGGCACTATTTCTTTGAATCTTTTTTTCCTGTAGCTCATCCACTAAAGACATTAAAAATTAGTTTCACTTTTAATTTGATTTGTACAACCACTTTTGAATGTTTTAAGTTTAAATAGATAAAGTATCCCATTTTCTAGGCTAGCTTGCTAGGACTTTGATGAAACACCACCAAGAACTACAGTGAGAAGTTGAAAAACTATCCAGAAGAAGAGAATGCCAATCATTTCCATAATGTTGCCAACAAAGTAGCTTAATTGTGTTAATATAGCAACCTGTATCCAAGCTCAATTTGAGGAAGAATTTACCTCATATTTGACATCCAGTGTGACATTGTTATCATCTAGGACTGGAGACACACAAACTCAAATCCAACTTTATCCGTACAGAAGGTAACTTGGGGCTACTTCCTCCCTGCCAAACAAATATCCTCATTGTTTTTTGTAAATATATAAAATGAAAAATAAAACACTACCTTGAAAAAAAATAAAGGGAGAGTCCTTGTGTAAGCCAGTCTGAGTTCCTGGAGAAAAGGTAATTTGGTGATCTGAGTGAAAAATATCAAAAATAGCCAGTTTCAGAGAGGATATCTTCAATAAGGAATGTGCTACTTTCTTCAAAACAGAAGCTACTGTTGTATATCTAATTCATCCCTCAAAGAAGAGTTTATTATGTCCAGAATCCACTTGCTCACACCCTGTTTATCTGCCCCAAAAATTCAAGAGGGACATGGCTCAAACTCAAACTACAAAGAACTCTATCCACTTCCTTAGGTTCCAGAAGCTCAAAAAAATCCCAGTGGAAAACCCCAAACTGTGTCTCACTCAGCATTGTCAATTGTGCCAAACAGGTGTTCAACCCACAGTATACACAAGTGATTTGAAGCAATAAGCAACCCATAAAATAATCTGGTATGCCTTCACAAATTTCATTTCATGTTTTATTAAACGGATCTGAGATACTTTGGCAATAGCAATAGCACTTAGACTTATATACTGCTTCATAGTGCTTTTACAGCCCTAAGCAGTTTACGGAGTCAGCATATTGCCCCCAACAATCTGGGTCCTCATTTTATTGATCTCAGAAGGATGGACAGCTGAGCCAACGTTGAGCCTGGTGAGATTCGATCTGCCAAACTGTTGGCAGCCAGTGAACAGCAGAAGTAGCCTGCAATACTGCACTCTAACCACTGTGCCACCGCAGCAAGATGAATTAACCACGGAGAAGAACTAAAGTTTTATTTCCATGTACTGGCTGTAGCAAACGATGAATGTTAATATCCTCCTCACTTCAGAACCTATCTCCCTGATGGTGAACCTATGGCACACGTGCCACAGGTGGCATACGAAGCCATATCTTCCGGCATGGGAGCCATTGCTGTAGATCAGCTTCAGGATGCATGTGCGCACTGGCCACATGATTTTTGGATGGCCACGCCCTTCTCCCCTGCCAGGAGTGTCCACACGACCCATTTTGAGGTAAGTAAAGGGCTTGCCTGGAGGCTCTGGGAGGGCATTTCTGGCCTCCGGGAGGCCTCTGGGGGTTGGGGGAGGCCGTTTTCGCCCTCCCCAGGCTCCAAAAAAGCTTCTGGAGCCCATGGAGAGTGAAAAACGAGCCTTCCGGTCCTACCGGAAGTCAGGAAACAGGCTGTTTCCGGCCGCCGGAGGTCCTGGGGGGGGCAGGGAAGGCTGTTTTTGCCATCTCCAAGCTCCTAGAAAAGCTCTGGAGCCTGGGGAGGGTGAAAAACAGGCCTACTGGGCCCACAATGCCATTGCGTGCCAAAAGTAGGGGGGACACAGCGGTCACGCGCGCATGCACAGTGGGTGGGGCACATTGAATTGTGGGTACGCACGTGCACGACACCCCCCCATGGTCCCCCTGCTTTTTGCACGCAACGACAAAAAGGTTAGCCATTACTGCCCTATCTCATCTATTGTGTTCTGAAGTAAAGATCAAATGAAGCATGTGCTCTCCTTTGGATATGTTGAGGCCTTGATTACTTGTGACAAGCCAAAACGAATAGATTATAATTAGTTGGAAAACTTGCTGTGTGTTTGAGTGTTAAAAAATGCCACTTCATCTACAACTTTTGGAGGATTTAAGGTGAGCCAATCCAAGGCTTTGTGAGGGGACACAGAAGACATGCCCTGGCTGTAAACTGGATTGGGTACTTCTCTGGTGCAGGATGAGAAAGACAGCTGCTTTGGCTTGGGAGGATAGAACGCTCCCTGTGAACTCTGACTTGCATGACTCTGTTGTCAAGAGCAATGCCTACTGTACAGTCAGTGTTATCTCTCAGGAAATAGGTACCAGCATTTGCCATCCCAGTTACCATGGTTTCCAAGCAGACACAGTGCTGCTCAGAAAGGAAATAATTAAGCTTAATTTTATATTCACTCCTCCAAATACTTTAAACTTCACAAGCTCACCATCCCATTCTTCTCCTCCGTCCCTCTATAGAACTGCTATTTCTTATCACATCCTGAAATACTGCCTTGGCTTGATTGAATTTTCCAGAGTTCTTTTTATTTTATTTTAAAGAAACTTCTTTTTTCCAGCACCTTTCTGCTCCCTCTTGAAGGATCCATAAAGAATTTAAAAATCAGTGTTGCTACAAAGGTCCTTTTTATTAAGCAGAGCATGGTAGTGGGGACCACAGCTTTTGCAAATTATAGTTTTTGACTTGAAAGCTGGCAGAATGCATATTTCATCGTGAGGACTCAACACTATCTCCTAATCAGCTGCAATTTCTCCACAGTCAATTTCAAAATTGCCTGAAACTTCTATTAGGTCAAGGTCAACATTTCTGCAAATTTATCATTCAGAAACCCTGGTCCCACTTCAGCTGATGATATGGCTAACTAGCATTTACCATTGCTGGTATATGTCCACAGACTATTATTATTAATGCTGTCATACAATGTAATAGCCACATTCAACTGTATTCCCTGGAGTTTATTGCAGCTACTTAAAATATTTCTCTAAGAAATCTAATATGTTTTAGGATAAAAGCATTACACTCCCACTCAAAAGGCCTTCATATATCCAGGGCATGCTTTAACGAACAGCAATGATAGTGATTTGAAATGTTCCTCACACATCAGATGATCGACAGCTTTCAGGAAAACATTTCTAAACTGTTTCTTAAACTGCAACAACCAGAAAAGGCTTTTTAGAATAGACATTACAGTAGGTACGTCTGCAGTGAAATTGTGAATTGGCAGGTGGTAGGAACACTTCTGTGTTCTCCTAGTGGACAGTGGGTGGACAACAAAATGAATTTTATCATCGAGTTCATCAAACTTCACTAGATAGCCATGAGAAAGAATTGTGAAAGACTGAATGGAACTACACTATACCAGTTTGTTTTGGGAAAATAATGGTGAAGCAATGTTGTTCACCATCTCTGCTGCTTCCTGATGGCAAGTCAAAGTCTCCATCTTGTACAGGTAAGAAATTTACCTTTAGATGATTGGGGTTCTTATGCTCTGTCTGGGAACAGGAATTTGTTGCAGGTTAAGGGGGGGGGGAAATAAATCCATGAAAGTTTTTAAGTAATACATAGTTAATTTCAAAACTGCACAATTATTTCCTGAAAAGGACTAGGATTCACGATGAAAGCCATAAACATTGCTGTTTCAAATTGTTCCTCAACACCCGATACACATTATGTGTGGTGCACGCACATTCATACGTCCATGGGTGTTTGTGCACATTTGCACAAATTACATAAATACCAGCAACCCGACACTCTAAAGCAGAGGTGCCAAACTCGTGGCATCACGTTGCCATCATGTGACCTATCAAGATGTTTTTTCCCCCTTCGTGGAGCTGAGGTGCGCATAGCCTGCATGTGATGCATCCGGCCCACGGGTTGCCAGTTTGACACCCTGCTCTAAAGTGACCCTTTTTAGAACTGAGATTACCGTATTAGTCTCATGAATATATGAAAATGTTGGAAGAAACCAAACAACAAAGCATAGTTGATTCCGGAATAATGTTTCTATCATATATACACAAATTTCCAAATGAAACGTGTACTGAGAGGACATTACTGACCCTTGAAAACTAAACTTAGCAGGCATGGTTTGCTGAAACAGTGGGGGGAAAAATGAAGATAAAATGACATGTCTAGAATCCAAATGTCTCATCAAGTCAAAGCACTTGCCAAAGCAGAGCAGTACTGCTTTGCACACCTTTATGTCAAACAAAGCAACACCTCTATACTTCTGACACATTATGTGAATGCCTAGCTTAGGGGTGAGTTCTGTTTACCTTCCCTACCAGTTCAGAGTTGCGCCGGAAGTGCACATGCGTATGCGCACGTCACTTCTGGTTGAAAACCTTCTACACTTGTGCAGAAGGCTTTGCACATGTGCCGAGGGTTGTTTTTTGGTCAATTTTCAGCCGGACGACCAGTTCAGGGGCGTGTCCAGCTGGCCCTCGCTGCCGGTTCAGTGAGTGGGTGGAAATTCCCGCTACTGGTTCGTTAGAATCACACAAACTGATCCGAACCCACCTCTGGCCTAGCTTTCTGGAGAAGGGTTTAATTCTGGGAAAGGTGGAAAGAAAGAGAAGAAAAGAAAAGGATGGCCTTCAGGTGGATGAACTCAGTGATGATAGATGCCCCATTGGAAGACCTGAAGGACTAGGTAGGAGAGTCTTGGAGAAAAATATATGTGGTTGGTAAGGGTAGACAGCAACTTGGTGGCATGTAATTAATCAAACCAATACAACACATATCATATATAAATATTGAGATAATAAAGTCGTAATGTGAATGTCCTTGGCAACAATTTAAACTTATTCCTGAAATTTAGCTTCTTCCATTCAGGAGCATAAAGATTGGGGGGGAGGGGAATAGTGCCCAAAATAATGTCCCACACCACCAATAGGTAAAATTTCAGTCATTAATATTTGCATGATATCAAAGTCTCATGTGGAATTTGATTGTGGAAGACTAGCAGGATCTAGAATGGAAAGATTCTGCTTTTATGCTGCCTTTATGCTGCTTTTATGCTGCCTCTCTTTTCTTGACTTTGCATCAGTATACTGTTGGTCTGGGGGTGTTTGTTTCCCCAGGAAAAAAAACCCACCTCTCTACTGTTGCTATGGTGCTAAACTTTATAAGAGTAGAAAATGCCAAAAGTTTCTTAAGGAAAGAAGTTGAGCTGTCAGGAGTTGATTAATAGACATTTTCCGTGAGGGCACTGCAAAGGGTTTGTATTGGAGGTTTCCATTCCTAAAGCAAGCAAGAGCCTAATTCCCATGACAGCTTCTTTGATTCTACCATGGGAATTCTATTTAATTCACAGTCTTGCTAAATTAATCTAATTTGAAGATTTGTTCCAACATACACTGCCATTCTGTGCTTTCCTTTGTCCAGGATTTACTCTGTGGTTTTCCATAACAATTTTCTGATTCATAGAAATGAATGTGGCCCCATTTGCTATATTAAAGCAAAAGAACAAGTAAAATGTTGCACAATATTATCTCTGTACAGGCATATTCTGGATATTATACAGAATAAAGTTCTATGGCTTTTCTTTGGATGGCTTGTGACTCCAATTACCACAATTCATCGTCTTTGGTCATGTTTTCTTGGTGGTCTGGCAATTGTGGACACAGTCACTTGGAAGACAGCAGATTAGGAAGAAGGTACTGTCAAGTACAAAATGATCAAGCAGATCAAGCAAAAGATCTCCATTATGACCTGTTCTTTCTTGGTCCTTCTAATAAAAGAGAGATTATATTTTGTGGTTTTTGCTTCAGTGGAGATTTGTGTTTTGGTAAGGCAGTATTTCTATGATTCCCTCTTAGAAGTCAATAGTCCTATTTTAGTGCTGTTGAGTTCTCTTTTCCCCACCATTTGTGTGTTACTAAAAGTACGGATAAAGGTTTCTCCTGTTCAGTTGTGTCCAACTCTAAGGGCAGTGCTCATCTCTCTTTCTTAGCTAAGGGAGACAGCATGGTCCAAAGACTATATTTCGGGGCTCATGGAATGCTTTTACCTTCCCACAAAAGTGGTACGGTACCTATTTACCTACTTGCATTTGCATACTCCCAAGTAATGGGAGCTCACCCCGTCATGCAGCCCTCAGGTTTGGAACCCAGACTCAGCATCTTTAACCGCTGAGCCATCACAAGGCCACCTAAAAGGTACAATATTTGGTACCAAAAGCACAATAAATTAATTGCTTTCTTCTTTCATTCTTGTATTTAAATGTTTCTCAGTGCCTCATTCACAAGCCTGTGCTGTGTTAGATTCTTTATTTTAACAGACTGCTTGTTTTAGTTATCCTACATGTGTAAAAATGTAAATGGAAAATACAGGAATCAATTTAAAATTAAAAAACAGGACCCAAACACTTCAGCCGCCCAAAACCAAAACACCCAAAATATCAGTCTTCATTAGTTCTGTTTTTTCTTCTCCCTATTAGTAATAAACTGTCCTTGATTTTATAAAATGGAAAGTCAGGCACAGATAATAGTCTCATCAGTTCTTTTTATAATTTTAAGAACATATAACAAAACAAAGAAACATGTTAACAAAGGCATGTGAAGTCTATCCAATGTACTAAGTAAGAATATTGGGCGTATTGAGTCTTGAAGCTTACACTTTGGTGAGAACTCTTATTGTTCACTTAACATCTAATCCAAAAACAATATTTTAGGGAAGACAAAATATCATTGCTGTTTGGTGGAATATGCTGTGTGCCTGAGGTATCTTTAGCAGCTGAGGTATCAGTAATTGAGGGACTGATTTCTCTGAAAACAAAAAAGAAGGGAAATATGCTTATTTGTAAAGGACTAACAGAATGTTGCCCTTTCATTTTTGTTCTAAGGATACTAGAAGGTGAAGACTGAGTATTTACCTTATCTACTACCAGTATGAAATCATAGAGTTCCAGATGTGTGTGGTTAGAAGTGTCTTTGAACTCTCAAGCCAAGAAGCAAAGTTATGCTTTGGCAGCAGAACAAAAGTAGATGGATTACCTGGAGCCTGGATACTATTTGCATTTAAAAATAGCCAGCTTCTCCACAAATAGAATACCTATTTCTCCGATACAGAAATATACACATCTATAGTATTAATCATAGTGCCAATAATGGAACATACAGTATAGGCATGGGAAACAAAGCTGGAGCCTGACTTTATATTATCTTAATATTTAAAATTAGAACAACTTGGGCTAGATAAAATCCAAACTTGTGGGAGTTTATTTCAAAATTTGGTGCACATCAGTATGACATTTTCCTCCTTTAACACAAACAATATTATTCAAGGACTTTGAAGTTATCAAACTAAAAGGATCACTAGGCCCATGTACTCCATGGCTTCCTTTGCTTCACTGTCATTGCTATGTAGGTCTTTTTGTATTTTATCTTAGCGGGTTTCTCCACCATGTTTTTGTGATCATTTTTTTTTAACTTCTGTCCAAATTCTCTCTGAAAAATGTGAATGACAGGTTTCATGAAGGGATCTTATGGTAGGGGGGTAGGTGGATTCCTACCGGGTTGGACCGGTTCTATAGAGTAGGTAGTAAGCTGCTGGTGACATCACGGAACTGGTTCTGATCCGTGGACACCGTCATCTTTTTTTGGGGGGCGGGGATTTTTAAAAAATCCAGGTGTTTTTTTCTCCTGCGCATGCGCAGAAGCCACATTTCTGTCACTGCGCATGCATCACCATCTTGTTTTCAGCCTTTGTTTTTTTTTAAATGTCATTTTTTTTGTACTGTGCATGCGCAAAATGCGCAGAGGTGCGGCCACGCGGCGCGGGAGAAGGCGAACCGGCGGTGAGGTAAGTTAGAACCCACCCCTGGGCTGGAGGTGTGGCTTCACATGCTGCCTGAATCTCACACATGTGCAAATGGGTCTTGCACAGCCTGGTTGGGGACCCCGGGTCTAGGGTCTCCAAAGGGGTTGGACTAGATGACCTCCAAGGTCCCTTCCGATTATGTTGCTGTGTTATTCCGCTTTAAGATGATGCAGAAGTTCCATTATCCTGCACACACCAAATCCTATTTGAGACTGAAACCAAAATACCCCAAAGACCTTTTCGTTTTATCCTTTTAAATTCCTAATGCAGCCTTCCATAACTGATACCTGTCACATGTGTTGAACTGTGATACGTATCAATTATCCACCATCTAATGCCAACTCCAGCCAAGTTGGGGAAAGTATCTTTTGAGTCATGGCATTCCTTCCACGGAACTGCTTCTTGGACTCATCCGGTCTATCTTAAGAGTCATTCTGATGCCTTATTTTTTATTTTTTTTAGGTAAGTTACGATAGGAAACCAATTTGGAGTAACTACTGATTTTTAATTTTTTTTGTAAAGAAAATTTAACTACAGGTTTAACATTGATTCTGGAAAGCTGTAAAATGGATTAAAGAGCCCACCTGGACTTGAAATAAGATTTTGAAATTAATCATATGAATCCTTCTCATGGGAAAACGCTGTTGTTTTGAATTTTTTAAAAAAAATTGATAGAATGAGACTTTGAAACCTGGACACTAGAGGGAGCCAGAAGGAATTATAGATCACAGTTAAAAGATCACAACACTTAAAGTTGATTTACTGATACAGAATGAAGCAAAATACTTTTAACATTGGGGTGCATTGAGAGATATTTGCGAACCATAGATCCAGAAGTTAATTTTAACAGTGTCTGCTATTCTATTCTGACTGGGTATGAAAGAAGAATAAGCTTTACCAGACATGATAAATATTGATCTGGAAGTAGATTTAAAAGTGATAGAGACTACAACAATTATATGGAAAAAGCTATTACACCAGCTTGTATCTTAATAATTAAAAGGAATATACAAATAAATTAAAGAACAACCTGGATAACAAGTTAATGTTGAAAGGCTTAAAAACAAGGGGTAAACTGTTGGATGTGCCCCCGCCGCCTGCACACACATGCATGTCGGGATGGCATGGGTTGGGCCAAAGCGACATCCTGGCCCCTTACAGTTTCCATGATGGTTGCGTGGGCCAGATCTGACCTCATCATGGGCTGGATTCAGCCTGTGGGCCTTGAGTTTGACACTCCTGGTCTAAGGTATTGTTCCAAAACCGAGTTCGTCTGTTACGTCCCACTATTAGTTTGGGGATGATGACTTGAATTCAGACCCTGGTCAGTCTCCAAAAAGGCCAAAAAGGCCTTTCAAAGTGTGGACGTAAATGGATCCCCTGTCGGAGATTATATGACGAGGGGCACCATGAAGGCGGTAGATGTGGTGGAGGGACACTTTTGGCAGTAGGGATCTTTTGACATGAGATGTCAGATTACGATGTTTCTCACACTTTCTGGCAATTTTTGAGTATAAATTCCATAGCAATCTCTCTCCATAGTGCTGAAGGCTCTGCTACTGGCTACAGAAAGCTGGGCATTTTCCCTTGCCTTCACTTGGCAGCTGCACAGATGTGACAGCTAGCTACATAGCTCTCAATGTCTTTTTGGAGGGATGGCCACCAAAACTGTTTTTTTCAGAAGGTGTAAGGTTTTTACAAACTCAAAATCTGCCACAAAAAATCTGTCATGGCAGGTTTGCATAGTTTTAAGTCTCTGGCTGTCTGGAACATACAGCGTCCCTTCCACCCAGAGCAAGCCTTCATGTATGGAGCAAGAGTCTCTGTGACTGAGGAACCACTCATCTTTGGTTAAGGCCTGCTTAGAGACCAAGGTAGTGGCATTATCTGGGGAAGGGTCCCCCTTCACTTGCACTGTAGTGATTAGTCGAGCGGCTAGTTGCGATGCTGGAAGAAAGGGCTTGACTATTTCTGGCTTCGCACGGTTGTACTGTGGGAACCTTAATAGAGCATCCACTAGGAAATTCTTCACCCCCTGCCTTGCCTTACTGTATCCTGTGGGACATGCCTTATGGCCCACTCATAGGAGACTCTTGGATTCCCTCCTCAACCTGCCTGGCCCCCACAAGCACCACCCACATGAGCAATGTCAACCTGGCCATTGTCCCGGGCCATGCTTAGTTGGCCGCAACCACCCCGGCCCCGGAGGACACCCACAATGCTTATCTGGCCTTCAATGAAATTAAGTTTGAAATCGCTGGTCTAGTGGGTTGGATAAAGTCCTGTGGTCATCCAGCTCATTGGAGTCATGGAATACATTTTGGTTCCAGTAGCTTGACCCCAGGGACGATCTCAATGGCACAATCTGAGGGCCAGTGGAATAGGAATTCATCAGAGCTCCATTCGTTGAACACCTCGTTTAGGTCTTGGCATTCTCTGGGCAAACCCTGCAGCTGGTCTCCCTTTGACATGGCCACCACTTGTCTGTGGGGCTCACCTCTCACCATGGGGCTGCTGTTGTGTGGATCTTGCTGTTCCGCAGGTTCCACTTTTTTTTTTGCCAGGTTAGCCCTAGGACAAAGCACCATTCCATGCCTGGTGTTATATAACAAAAGTCAGAGTCTCGGACTCATCATTCATTGTTAGATCCATGGTTAGCTCAGTTTTGAATGTGGCCGGGACACTCCCTGTGACAGACCTGTCTAGCTGGCTGAAGGTGATCGGTTTCTTTAGTCTCTTCAGGTGGACCCCAGCTTCCCCACCAGGGTTGGGCTTAGAAGACACTTGGTGCACCCTGAGTCCAGTAAGGCTTTAGTATGACTTTCTTTCCCAAAATGGGAAGTAACAGTTCTATGGGCAGGGTGACCGGTTTGAACGGCCCACTTACCAGAGTGTCATCTTTGAAGTTGCTATCCAATGACCCTGCTTCTTCTTCTGATAGGGTCGGAGTTCCCCCTCCAGGTTTTGAGGAGGGACAGAACTCCACGACTTTGGTGCTCTTCAGGGCCATGTCTTTTACGTGTTGTGGGGATTTAGTTGGCTTCCCTCCAGGTAGGATCCCCCTTCTTAGCTGGAGTCTTTGTGCGGCACTTGGCAGCTCAGTGACCCTCCCTTCCTCACTTGAAGCAGTCCGTCAAACATAGCAGAGCTGCCTGGGTCTTCGCAACTTCCCTCTTTCTCTCAGGTGGGGAACATTTCCACATTCTGGCAGAGCGGCATTGGTTTCTCACTTGGTCAATTTTGGCTTCTTTCACGAGGATATACCAATCATGGACCTGATTTGAGGAATCTCTGGCAATGCAAGAATGGTACAAGTAATCTTTCAGGGTGTCCTTAAAAGCAGCTTACTAGGATGTCTTCTGGCTAGTCTAAGTGGCAAGCTAGGTTCCGGAATTCTTTGGTGAACTCAGCTATCGGGTGGCGACCCTGTCTTACAGTTTTGATCCAGTCTCTGGCCTTGCAATCAGCTAGAGGGTCCTTCAATCTCCATCTTAGCACTGTCATGAAATGGTTGCAGAACTCCGGGCCATTAGCATTATGAAGGGTTACAAATTCAATTGTAGCTGGATGGGGTACAACAAAGTCAAATCAAGTAAATAAAATAATGTATGAATAGTAAAAGTCATTAGTAAGCAACACATGGTTTTATTTGTGAATTTTTTGTATTTTATAAAAATGTACATCAAATTTATAGTAGGATTTGAGAAATTCAATTTTCATGTTCCATCTCCTAAAATGGTGGGAAAATGGGAGATTTTGGCATTTATAATGAAGGGATTCTGGACATTGCAACACATAGTACAAGGTCTATGTTACCTTGGGAGCAGAAACAACATGCAGTGCAGCATTGTTTACAAAATAATTTTAGAAACTTTCTTTCAGTCTGACTCAAGACAATTTTGGTAATTCTGTTCAATCAGTAAAACAATGAAATTCATCTTGTCCTGGACATAATTCATATATGGTGGATTTCATTCAGCTTTGTGTCAGTCTAAACAACTTGCATCTTATAATAGCTGTTTGGAGGAATCTTCTGAGAAGTTCCACTTAATATCAATATCATCTGGCATCCTTACAATGCATAAATTAGCCTCCTTTGCCATCCAGGAAAGGCCAAATGTAAACACTATCTTGAATTTCAGCTATTGAGCACTTGAGCTTAGGAATGTTACATATAAACTCTGTCTTTTGATGCCTTGTAAGGTTGTGTTCAAATCTAGGGTTGAAACTATTGCTATGTTCTAAAATAAAATAAAGCATATATTTCTTCTTGCTATTCATATACTAGATGGCATCTGGACTTCTTTCCCAAATTTGAAATCCTTTATTGTTTTTGCCTAATAAGGTTAATCATGTCCATTCTTGGTTGCTGAACAGTCCAAATAGATTTGTTGCCATGCAAAATATAGCCTACTCATCAAAGTGGCTCTTAAAGGAGTATAAAAACTTGTACAGGACAATTCATCTCTTCCTTGGTTCTGTGTGTTATAAATATGATGATGGTATTAGTGATTGATGAAACATATTGAATCAGTTTGAAAACTGAGCAGTTTTTGAGTTCTGGTTGCAATCAGAATAAGTGCAGACATAGCATTATTTATAGCAAACCATCCTACCCTGATTCCTTCTGCATAGGTAAGGATTATAACTCCAAAATTCACAAGCATATGAATTGGGGGGGACGGACGGGAGTCCTTCCCATGGTAGCTCTTGCTTTGAGAGTTCTTTCCCTGCAATCTTACTGTTTGAGATTTCCACAATGATGTTTGGTGGAGCCATAGTAAATAGCAATCATATTGTTGAGATATAATCATCACTCCATTTCATGGAAACCTTATAGGTTTTAATAGCAACTACAGCAGATGAATAATAAGATATATATCAAAATGTTCAACAAGGTGTACAAAGTTACAGGGTGTGTTGTGTTATCTTTCTTTAGGTTGCTCAGAACAAAGGAAACTGCTCTTTTCAGAATAACTCTACACCATGTGTCATTCCTCAGGCAAAGGAGAATATTTTTCACACAATATTTGCCTTTTTTACCAAGTCTGGGAGGAAAGTACTGGTAAGAAACCCTTATCACTTTGAACAGTGAAAGCCCACAGCTTCCTTCTAAAACACAATATACTGCATGTATATAATTTCCACTGCTGCTAAAAGAAGCTGTGCTCCTTGAGTACATATGACAATTTTAAGCTAGCAAAAGATAATTTAGATTACTATATTTTTCCCCAAATGTGTGCGGGAAATATTCCAGAAGATATTTATTGCAAACGGAAAAACACCAGCCACATATCTACCAAGATAATAATCAGTTGTGTAAAAAACTTAAAATGTACGAATATATAAGTAATAAGGAGAAAAGGACAACAAAGGATGAGATGGTTAGGTAGTATCATTGACACAATGGACATTAATTTTGGCAAATTCCAGGGGATAGTGGAGGACAGAAGGGCCTAATGTGCTATGGTTCATGAGGTTACAAAGAGTCAGACGTGACTTAGTGACTGAATAAAAATTTAAACAATAATGCTTTCAATGCTTTTTCAATTGATGTCTTAATTTTTGATTGTAGCAAGCAACTTCAGCCCTCTAAGGTAGACCAAATCAGGAAACCAATTCTAGAACTAGAACTGTAATTTATTTTATAGTAGCAGAATCCTGCAAATTGACTGTGCTTTTGGGTCCCTCCCTCTTATATCAGTTGAGTCAGGGAGGAGTCAGCCTGGAAAAAAAGTTATTATCACTGTTCCCAGGGCTTTTAAGGAATGCTTCTGTAATTTTTATTTAGGTAACAGTTTCTGTATATTTGCTTCAAGGACACCTTCCTATCTCTCTGCAAACATTAATTAGAAAACTATACCTAGAGGAGACAGACAGCAAACTGATGGAAGTTAACATGAA
The DNA here is from genome assembly GCA_032467955.1 of Pseudoxenodon macrops. Lineage (NCBI taxonomy): Eukaryota > Metazoa > Chordata > Lepidosauria > Squamata > Pseudoxenodontidae > Pseudoxenodon > Pseudoxenodon macrops. Next base: position 645 of record JANHFT010003269.1, on the reverse strand, counting down.
CTTAGAGGAGGCAATAACTCATTTAGATATGGAAAAATCAGCCTTCTACCTCAGATTCCAAAATGAGCCAGAAAGTAGGGAAGAAAATCTCCCTAAGGTGGTAGCAGAAATCCTGGGAAATGCACTAAACAGAAACAGTCAATAAATTTACAATTACCGAACACCTTTTTGGAAATGATAAAAGAATTGAACATTAAGGATGCTTGGAGAGAGATGAATCCAGAAAAAAGGCAATATACGATTTTTTCCAACCCTCATAGGTCATGGTCTAGAATAGACATGGCCTGGATGAATTTAGAATTAATTAATGAAATACAAGAAATAGAGATTTTGCCAAATACATGGGAGGATCATAACCCGGTAATGTTAAAATGGAAGGGATTGAAAAAACAAAAAGTAAGCTGGACACTAAACCAAAATATTTTGAAGGAAAAAAATAGGAGGGAGGAGAAACTGGAAATACAAATTGTAAAAAAAATTAAATATTTGGGAATCTGGATGACTGCAAAGTGTAAAACAATAAAAGAGGATAATTATACTAAATTAATACAACAGATTCAAAAGGATCTGGAAAATTGGAGCAAATTACAGATTTCGTTATTGGGAAGAGTAGCAGTTATAAAAATGAATGTGCTACCTAAAATT
>JANHFT010003268.1:107200-118482 GCA_032467955.1 Pseudoxenodon macrops | reverse complement strand
AATTATGCTGTAACCTTAGAAGGGATAAAATATAAATATATTTATAACTACCAATAAGAAAATCAGAAACAACTTCCGTTGTCTTTTTCTTTATCTATTTTCTTTTCTTTCTTTTCTATTTACTTATAACTTTTCCTTTTTTCCCTTTAAATTTGAATTTTTTATTTTGAAAGAAACTTCTTTAATTGGCTATAGCCATTCAAGCACTCATCCAAACATCATTTCTTTCTGATGATATAAAATGCAACAGCATAAAGGAACCAATGTTTTATTTATTCCCCTCCCCCCCCGGGGTAGGTTCTAACTTACCTCGCCGCCGGTTCACTGCCTCCTGTGCTGCATGGGCACACCTTGTGCACGCACGCACATGCGCAGTCCAAACCCCCCCCCCAAAAAAGGCCAAAAACAAGATGGTGACGCATGTGCAGTGCCGGAAACTGAGCTTCTGTGCATGTGCAGAAGGGGGAAAAAACCTAAAAAAATTCAAAAAAAACATTTCCCCAAAAAACATTTTTCAAAAAAAAGATGGCGGTGCCCATGGAGCAAAACCGGCTCTGTGACTTCACCAGCGGCCTACTACCTACTCGATAGAACCGGTCCAAAAAAAAAACTGACATTGGAAAGGCCTTCTTTCTTCAGTATTAAAATTACATAAAATGACGTTTCTAATCTGGGCGATTTATTAGTGATTATCTTTTTGGAAATTCTGATAGTTCTATCTATTTAATATTACTATTATAGTACTCGTTACTATTAGCAATGTATAGCATTATATATATGTAGTACATCTTTTTTGAAAGTTACATGCTTAATAGAGTGGAGAAATCTCATGGACATAATGTACTGTGATCTCAGCAAAACATTCAAAAAAGTCAGTCATCTTATCCTAATTAATAAAATGGTAAATACAGGTTAGATGATAAAACTATAAGAAAGATTGGTTGAATGACTGTACCCAGAGAGTACTTATAAATAGTTCCATGTCAGCTTGGAAAGTAGTATTGAATAGAATTGCCATATTGCCCAGTCCTAGCTTTTATGTTTAACATTTTTAACAAGGACATAGATGTATGAGTTGTATGGATTATCAAAGTTGCAGATGACATGAAATTAGGAATAACTAACGTTATGGAAGATGAGACACACACAAAATTTAATAAGGCAGAAGTCCTATATCTAGGGACAATAAATAAAAAGCATGAGTACAGAACCAAAGACAGTTGGATAGTAATACCTGTGAAAAGAATCAAAGTGTTCTAGCTTATCACATGTCGAATATGAGCCAATAACATAATACAAATGCTAAAAAGGCAAACACTGTTTTCAGGATTTATTAACAATAGTACAGAGTCAGTATTACAAGAACCAACTGTCCAATTCTACTCTTACCTTGCTCAGGACCCACTTGAAATACTGTGTCCAGTTCTCAGCACTGCAGTTTAAAAAAGACATCAACTTAACTAGATCAAGTTTTTAAAAGGGGGTACTAAAAGGATCAAGGACAATCCTAACCCTAACCATGTCCTATGAGGTATGCTAAATAAAATACGGTATATTTTGCCTGGATAACAATTAGGGAAGATATGATAGTAGTATTTCAGAGAGTTCAAAGGATGAAGGCAGTGGTTGGAATGCAGCATTGCAGGCTGATTCTGCCCACTGCCAGGAGTTCAATCCCAACTGATTTACATCTTTCTCTTTTAAGACAATGATGATGATGATGATAATGATTGTCAATAATGATGCAATGATTACCATTATTCTGGTAATAATGATTTTATTACCAGAAAATCATTACCTTCCAACCCAGATATTAGTTCAAGAAGTACAGTTCAGCTGAATTTGCTTTGGAGTTCATACTGAATAAACTCCACCAGCATCCCTAACTGTAAGATAAATTAAATATTCAGAAGGAAAGGAAATCACACCTTCACTCAGAATGTATTTTTAAAAAAACCTATTTTGCAATTTTGGCATTAAACAGAGAAGACAAAATTTCAAAGTCATGTATATAGCATTTCTTCATTTTTTTAAATTTAAAAATACCTTGTGAGCTAGAGAGAGCCCTCTCATACAGAAAGGAGTGCCCCCATTTCTTTATTAAAACTGGACAGCTGCCTCGACAGACTCTGAGTTAACATTTCCTCAACATGATGGACAGACACCATACAGCTTTGGTGCACTCTAATCAATATATGTAAATGAAGTCCCCTCTTTGCACCTCTACTCCATCAATGGGCACAGGTGAAAGAGCAAGTAATTAAGAACTTGCTTCAGTGATACTGAATTGAAATCAGTTTAATAAGAAATGGTCAGACTTGAAGTCTTTTGTGTAAGCAGTACATGAGCAAGGATTCAGCTAGCATACCAAAATTTAAAAAAAATTAAAATCCCAACCTTCTTTCTATATGGATGCTGTTCCCTTGGGCTTCCACAGAAGATAAGCTAGAAACTTTTAAGGTCACCATTCATGACTTCTAAAGATGACTTTTGTGTCCTCTTTGAAATTACTGAATTACTGAGTTATTGCTCTATCAATCTAGGACCCAATCAAAATCGATCATAGAGTCAATGAGTGCCTAACAGCAAAAAGTTATAACCATGAGGCAATAAAAGCCCATGTGTCAGAATGAATTGCTGTTGAAATTTGCCATGCTACTGATAGCAATAACAAGACTTAACATAATAAATAGGGGTTGTCCATGCTTTGAAATGATTCATAAGAACTGTTTCAGATCTTGTACAAGCATAGCACTTCTTCACTTATTAAAATAGTTCAAATTTGTACAGGCCTCTAAATGAACCTGAAAAATAAAACCGGCAACTTTGTTCAAAAACTTGCATTAATTATAAGTGGATTCTTTAAAACAGTGGCATTTAGATCATTTAGAAAATATGTAGCAAGAATGTTGCATCTTCCACTAAATTCCCTTATTTTCCATTGTTTTGGGGGGAACTGATATTTTGCAGTATAACCCATCTGTGCAATTCTTTTTTTTTTTTTATCAAACACCCATGACATCAAAGAGAACATTTCTTAGGAGCTGAAAATGTTCATGTGGACAATTGAAAAAGGTCAGGCTGCTTTAATAAACAGCAGAGAAAGTCTGCACTTGGATGTGATGCAAACTACTTCCTCTAAATCATTTTTGATTGAGTGCACTGCACCACACCACCATACTGAAATACCCCTTTTAATGAGTCTAAGCCAGGGGTCTCCAATCTTGGAAACTTTAAGACTTGTGGACTTCAACTCCCACAATGCTGTAGGAGCTATGCTGGCTGAGGAATTATGGGAGTTGAAGTCCACAAGTGTTAAAGTTGCCAAGATTGGAGACCTCTGGTCTAAGCCTATCCTAGCCCACACTGCAGTAAGACATCAATAAAAAATGATTACATGCTGCAATTGAGGTAGAAAACCTGTCTGGATCTTTCCACTTCATTCAAGAGAAGGTTCTTGTCCACCACCACCCTCAGAAAACTATCATATCAAATATTCTCACAACAGATTTTTTTATGTGTGCATTGATTTATTTATAGAATGGAAGAGAATTCAGTCATGTACCTGTAAGTTGCCAATTACAGCATGAAGTAATATAGTCCTACTTTTGCCAAAATATATCTGTTTACAACTATCAGCAATTGTTCCACCTTTATTTTGGGAGTTTGGGTGTTTGAGGAAAATTAATCTAGAAGAGCTGCAGTCAGGAAAGGAAGGAAATATTTGCAAACTCAAAATTCTGGTGCCTAATTTAATTCACACAGTAGGTCTACATGAGGGAAGAAATCTATTTAGATTCGGAAATTCAGGAAAGTAGAAATAGTGACAGGGCTGTAGTTGAGATGAGATTATCCACAGTGGAAAGATAATTAAGGTAAAGTGCTTGCTGTTCAGAAAAACACCAGTGTCCCCCAAACAATGGAAAATAAGTCTTACAGGTGTTGCCCATCCTGGTATCTTATTCACTAGTCCAGGAGTGGATTTTTATTGTGAGAAAACAAGAAAGATAACAGGCAAGTCAGAAGACAGGAAAAATTTGGAGGCACTGGGGACTTAGACTGATTAAATGTAAATAAAAATTAAACATTGATTTGTGTATGAGTTGAACCTTCCTATCAAAAAACCCTGCAAAAACTCCTCTCTCCAAATCTCTCACATTTAATCTGCTGTAGTCTGACTTTGATCCTTCCTGGTTGCAATCATTAACTTGCTGATCTGAAATTTCATGTTAACGTCATTTTATTCTGCCAATTGTATCATAATTTGTATTGTCCTCTTTTTTATGATTGAACATGCGTTATAATTTTTCATCAGTCATATTGCAGATATTGAGTGGCAAATATATTTTATGATTTTGCTTCTGTCCATTAACAGCCTCTACTAACAACTGTATTTTATATCCTCCTATCTTTAACGTTCATTGGTGTCATTCATTACTGACTGGCAGGGGAAAAATGTTTTCTTTGGAATGTTCATTTCTGTATCTCAGAGCTATTAATGGTATATAAGTCTAAATGCTATTACTATTAAGCATGGGTCGTCTCATCTCATATGACTTTGGGGGGGGGGATATGGCATTTGAGATGTTTCCTAGCATCCCTAAATGCCTCTCATACCCTCAGCAGTACTTGCAAAGGCCCAATGGTATCCACATGTACTTAAGCAGGCAGCAGCACCAACCACAGATTAGACTGCTGGATGCTGACAGAAATTATCCTTGGAGACCCACAAGACAATTTTAGCAGTTATAATAAAAGTCACATTAAATTCAGCTCTGTGTACTCCCAAGTAACTATATTCTGGAAGAACATTCCAATAAAAAAAACAAAAAAAACCACATTCAATTGTATATTCCAACTGCAAATATCCACATTCAAGAAAAAGCATCAGAAATTTCAGAATTTTATTTTCAAACAGCATCATCAAGCCTGTGACTTAAATCTGGCAATCAAAGAGAAAATACAAATAATCCCTTACTCCCAATTAAAACTGTTAATCTCTTTTCTCCACAAAACATAAACTATGTATTAATTCATCTGTCATGCTTTACAGAGAAAGATTAATCATGACAAAATGTGAAGAAGGAGTGGGTACCCTTGAGTAGGTGTTCAAAGGTGGTGCAGCAGCAGCACAGAGTATTTCTGATGCTTTAGAAACCAACTAGGATTGCTGAAAACAGAAGCAGCATAATCTGACATTTGCTGATGAACCAAAATGCACCAGGAATTAGCAGGTCAATAAAACAGAAGGAGGGACCTGGAATATTAGTTTTACTCATTTTGGCATCAAATAATAAATCAACCAATTTCTAATGCTAGAATGGTAAGGTGATATAGCTGTGCAAAGGGATCAGGTCGAACACAATTTTGCTGGTTGGAGACAAATGTAGGGGTATAAAACAAGATTGATGATTGGGAAATTTAAAAGGTGGCAAACCAACCAACTTGACATTGCTTAGATTACTCTACCAAGATAACTAACAGGGTCTATTTTGAATTCATGCTTTTATCCTCCATGCAGCTTAAGGCTATCAGTAGCAACTAGCACTGAAGGCTATAGATGACCTTCAGTATCAGTGGTAGCATGTCAGTTGCTGAGCCAAAATGCCAGAATGCCTTTGTTTTGCTTGTGGGCTTCTCAGGCTGATCTTGCTGATTAACCGGCAGAGGAAGCAGCAAGATGGAAACAGGTGGCAGCAGAATCAAAGTGGGGGGAGGGGAGACGACAGGAGGTACCTGAGAGACCTCTTGCCTCAGGAGATCTCAGGCCCAGAAGTGCCACTGTAGATATTTGACTTGGTCTAACAAAGCTCTTGTTAATGTTTTTAAGAATGAGTGATGTGGAAAAGAATCAGGGTAATAAAGAAATAAAAAGCTAATTAGGAAAAAATCAGAATGTGCATGCTGCTGAAACAAAACAAAAAATAGAATTGAAGAGGCTTTAACGTAACAACCTTGGACAGCAAAGCAGTAACTGGAGAGACTAAAATGTACATATTGATTTGAACTAAGCAGAATATTTGGCTCAAAATCCCCAGTTTGATATTCAGGTGAGTTATGACAGATTTCAAGTGTTCCCATCTGGCCACTTCCAAGGGCAAAGGAGTATATTATGTTTGTACAGCAACCACAGAATACAACTCTGCAAATGCAATCAAGGTTTCTGATTTACATGCACTTGAAAATTTCATCCTGCTATTTCTAAACTACTGAAAGTTGTTTCCATTGTAACCAATAAAACAATTGATTACAGAGCAATGAAAAACAGCAGGTATGGCTCAATAAATATGATTGGAATCCAGGAAAAAATTGAGCATACAGTAAGTGAATGTAGAAATGTAGAAAAAGTAACTATAAATTAATCCCTCAAAAGGAAACATATGAATGGAATAAGAATTGTATTCAATCCTTCCGAAAGCTGGAAACTGAACTTTTCACATGTAATTTTATTTTATTTTTTTAAATTATTCTATTTTATTTTACATATTACTAAGGAAGTGTTTGATTGCTTTGAACATTAGGATACGCTGTCTCAGCAAACAGCAATAAACTCATACTTAGGAGTAAATCTGACTGAATTTACTGGACTTATATCCCAACACAGTGATTTCAATGTCATTCCTACAATATAGTTCACATGCAGGCCCTTCAAAGTTGGGATTTAAAGATCACATGGCAAGTTTAAGTTGACCCTTTCTTCTCTATAATGAAGTGCTCAGTGTTGCCAACCTTATTATTACTGACAGTCAAATTACTATTTAAAAAAGGAAACACTGATTCCAATAACCGCAAAGAAAAATTCCAGCAAAGATAGGTCAAAAGGCTATTAGAGGATACAAACAAAGAAAACTTCAAATGCTGTTAAATAAATTTTCCAACGATATATTGTTCATGCTGGCTGGGAACTGTAATCCAAGAGATCTGGAGAATATGGTTCAGAGTCAGTTGGAGTCCATATTCTGCACACTAAGAAAATATAATCCCCTCCTTATTTCCCAACTGCAAAATGCATCTGGAGCTCTCATTGGTGAACGTCCAAATTCCAGTATGAAGACTGAAATTCTTAACCTCTCTCTGGGCTCATAACATGGTAATACAGGTATCCTCAACTTACAACAGTTCGTTTAATGACCATTCAAAGTTAGAATGGCACTGAAAAAAGTGACATGGCTCTTTTTCACACTTATCACTGTTACAGCATACCTCCTAGTCACGTGATCAGAATTCAGATGCTTGGCGACTGATTCATATTTATGAGGCCATGTCCTGAGACCATGTGAACAGTTATTGTGTCCTTCTGACAAGCAAAGTCAATGGGGAAGCCAGATTCACTTAACAACCACATTAGTAACTTAACAGCTGCAATGATTTATTTAACAATTGTGGCAGGAAAGGTCATAAAATGGGACAAAACTCACTTAACAAATGTCTCACTTAGCAACATAATTTTTGGGCTCAATTGTGGTTGTAAGTCAAGGTCTCCCTGTGCTCCCTCTGGAGAAAGCAAATGTTATTTTTTCACTATAAAGGCTATTTTTGAAAAATTCACAAGAAACTCTCTTAAACAGCTTATCTTTCCTTCCTCCAATTCTAGAGACCAGACTAAATTACTTCTGATCAGTCATTTCTTTTTAAAAAAGACTCAAAATTCCACTATCAATACTAATATTCAGTGTAGAACTGCAGATGCTACTTTATTTGTATAGGAGTAATATATTCTGTTTAAAAACAGACTGTATACAACTTTGCACATTTCATTTTCTATTGCTTACTAGTCTTTTTATAAGATTTTAGATAGCATATCTTTAAAAAGTAGTTCTTCATCCAAAATCATTGGTCTCCACATAAAGTTACAATTACTGTATTAATTCTATGGTAAATTATGATCAGTTGGAGCTACATACTTCTAACAGTCTGATTCTATTCATGCTTTCTCATAACTGAGATCCCACAAGTCAATGTGGCTCAAACACTAATAATTGTGTTTAATGTTGAGGTATTATGGAGTTAAAAACATCAGCATGAAAAGTTTCAAAAGGAGGCTTTCTCAAACAACCCACTGACTACTTTTCAACTTAAGTACACAACCACACAGGGATGAATTTTTCAAAACAAGGAAATGAAAATTGGCCATGCTGTGTCAAATTCTTTGAAGTGTGAGAGAAACTGCATTCTTGATAATATTATAAAAAGCCAAGATAGGAAAAACAAATCTTTCACTCTTAATAAATATTTTTGTCATGTTTTTCAAATGAAGTATACAGGTTGATTGATTCAAATATTTGATTTAGAAACAGTTTTCTCTCTCTAAGTGATACAGTGAATGTTAAAACGTGCTTGTGAACAGAGGAGAAGGAAGCAATTTATTTGATTGGCCAATCTTTAAAGAAAATGAAATACATAAATAAAGCCTAAACTGACAATTCGACTTTCATTAATCTTTTCTTCTGCTAAAATAAGCAGAGAACAAACCCAAAAGGGGAAAGGGGGCCTAGGCTGGTCTGGATGACACATCAAAGACAAGCACAACATAACATGCTATAGGTAACAAGGTAAGGTCATTGTAACTCCTATGTTGGAGTATATGATAATGTATGTGCATAACATTCACAGAAATATTACTATTAGATTAACAGAATAACAGACTTGGAAGGGACTTTGGACGTCTTCTAGTCCAATCCCCTGTTCAAGCAGGAGACCCTCTACCATTCCAGACAAGTGGCTGACCAGTCTCTTCTTAAAAGCCTCAAGTGATGAAACACCCACAACTTCTGAATGCAAGCCCTTCCATTGGTTAATTGTTCTCACTGTTAAGACATTTCTTTTTAGTTCTAAGTTTCTTCTCTGCTTGATTAGTTTCCATCCATTGTTTCTTGTCTTACCTTCTGGTGCTTTAGAAAATAGGTTGACACCCCCCCCCCACTTCTTTGTCATAGCCTCTCAAATATTGTAACACGGCTAATCACGTCACCCTGGCCTTCTTTTCTCTAGACTAGATATACCATATTCCTGCAATCATTCTTTGTATGTTTTAGCCTCCGCCCCGCTAATCATCTGTTGCTCTTTTCTGCACTCAACATCTTTTTTATAATATGGTGACCAAAAGTGCATGCAGTATTCTAAGTGTGGTCTTACTAAGGATTTATAAAGTATTAGTACTTCATGTGATCTTGATTCTATCCTTCTGTTAATGCAGCCTATGATTGCATTGGCTTTTTTCGCTGCTGTTGCTTACTGCTGGCTTGTATATAAATGATTGTCCACTAGGACTCCAAGGTCCCTTTCACAGTTACTGCTATTGAGCCAGGTTTCACCTAATCTATACTTGTACATTCTTGTCTAGTACTTTTCCTAAAATTGTTTTCAGCTTACGAATTTCAGAAACAAGAAAAACAGAAGAGAGAATGTGAGTGATATTAGAGCCAAGTAAGAAGTCTGAAAATGAAGGACAGATAACCCTTACCTTACAACCATGATTGGGACTGGAACGTTTGTCAGTAAGCGAGGCGGTTAAGTGATCTGATTTTACAACTTTTGCTGAGGTCATAAAGTGAATCCATGGTCATTAAGCAAATTTGTCTTTCTTCATCGATTTTGCATGTTGGAAAGCAGCTGGGAAAGTCACAAATGGCCCCAATAGTGACCCCAGGACTCTGATTGCCTGAATGTAGATCATGTGACAACAGGGACACTGCAATTAATCTAAGTGCAAGGACTGGGCTTTTTTCAGCATGATCATAACTTAGAAGGGTCACTAAATGAATGGAAGTCAAGGACTTACCTAAGACTGTGCTAGGAAAGAAGCACTGAAAGGCAATGCTTGAAGGCTTCCCATTCTTCATTTTTCTTCCAGTTAAAAGTCAAACCTCTTTCCTTCATATAGACTGGTGGGGGGGAAAGAAGAGAAACTAAGTAGGCAATTTCTTATATTGAATAAAACCAAATACACTGTGAGTTGCTATACTTAGATGGGAGATGACCTGGGATGGGATTCTTATTTGGATAGGAGAAATCCCAGGAATACAGACTACACTTGGATTTATTTATTTTTAATCCAGGAAGAAAACAATGGCAAGGCATTTCTATATTTCTGCTACAAACCAACATAATCATTTCTGCATGATCACCAGAATTTACATTAGTCTCAAGAGGAACTTTATTAGATAAAAATAAATATGGGAGCATGTTTGTATGCATTAATCATCAATTACAATTTGGTTAACACTGTTTCATAGTCAGATATTCTAGGTCAGGGCTGTCAAACATGCGTCATCACAGCAGCATCACATGACATATCAGGACTTTCCCCCCCTTTTCTAAACCGTGCATGTCCGTGTCTAGCGCATGGCCCATCCAGCCCGCAGCCCGCAGGTTTGACAGCCCTATTCTAGGTTATAGTAACAAGACATAATGATCAGATAAGGTATCACAATTTAATGCAAAACATACAAATTCAACATTGCTCATTGTTTCTATTTTTTAGCAGAGATAAAGGTGGAGCTAATCAATACTTTCTCAGCTCAACCTACCAACAAGGCTTTCCTTACTACTGACATCTAACTGCAGCTATAGACAACTGCAGCTGTCAATGTTCTCCTGACATTGTCTACATTTGATTCCTTGTTTGCAGCTGAGACATTTTCAAGTCATCCTTCACTGCACCTGGGTTATTTCCCCCTTATCCTGCCACAGTTTTGCCATGGATGTAATCTGATACACCTCACTCATATTCTGTCAGTGGTGCAATCAGATGACAATTAGGGAGTAAATAATCTTTTCTAATCCTATTGGCTGATTAAGGCTAGGATGGGCACATCACCTTCTACTACAGTTCTTGTGCAGATGGTCGTTCTATTTCAGGCATTAGTAGAGCCCAGTTCTTTTACACTGGATTTTGGATGAAAAGACAGGCACAAAACTAGAATTCCCATACATCCTGTCCATCAGTGTTTATCAGCCTCAGCAACTTTAAAACATACCGACTGTCCCAGAAGCTGACTAGGGAATTCTGGGAGTAGAAATCCAATTGGCTGAGAAATTCTGGAAGTTGAAGTCCACACATCTTAAGATTGCTCAGGTTGAGAAACATCACTGTACATTACAAATATGGGCAGTATCATTTGTCAGCCTTATGCCTGTGGATCACTAAATGGGGCAGCAAATGTTAAGTCATTATATCCCAAATGTGCTTTTTCAAGAGGCAACTGTACTTTCTGGTTTTTCTTTGAAGATGTTTCACTTCTCATCCAAGAAGCTTCTTCAGAGCAGAAGCTGAAGAAGCT
>JANHFT010003268.1:81183-92235 GCA_032467955.1 Pseudoxenodon macrops | reverse complement strand
GCCAAGATACTCTCAATCTTACACGGGAAAAGACCTGAATACGCCAAGACTTGCATACCTATACCCGTGAAAACCTATAGGGATCTCCAACCTTGCCAACTTTAAGACTTGTGGACTCCAATTCCAAGAATTCCTCAGCCAGCAAAGTTGAAGTCCACAAGTCTTAAAGTTGCCAAGGTTGGAGACCCCTGATATGTATGATTACAGGAACACTGTCACTGCCTCAAGGCTCGTCCTCACTTCCTGCTACCTGCACCCCAAAGATGCCCAGCCATGGACAGGCCTTCATGAATTCACCATCAACTCATCTCTTGCCCATCTTAGAGGCCGCTTACGTTTGTCTTTGGCAGCACTAGTTTTCCAGCTTCTTTCAATAAATCTCTTTTTGATGACATTATTGATGATGTAAATTCTAACATTCTGCTGGATTGGAAAAAAAATAACCAGGTGATTTGTATCTTTCTCCCAGGACTGCATGGTTGCTTTAAGGTAGCAATCTTTTGGAATCAGATCTCAAGTCCAGCATGACCAAATTAAATATGACTGACTGAATCCCTGCGATAACGTGCTATTAAATAAAATCTTCATCATCAGATTCATCTGGTTTCAAATGGTACACATCAATTAATAGATCTGAAGGACAACAGATAGGGAGAGGGGAATGCTGTGCTAGTTAAGGTATTGCCTCCAGTTATATCCACACCGCTGAACACATTTATACTACTAATAGACCAAATTCTGGAAGAGGTAATATTGCCAATCCACAGGATGAGCAAAATTATTTGGACCAGCGATGAAGCAATGGCAAACAATGGGCAAATCTGGCCTGCAACTATTGTAATTATTTCAGGGGAAAGAGCTTAATGTATTCTCATTGTTTGAAGCAAGCAAAAGATTCTGCTTAGTTTTACAGTAATAGTTGAGAGTTGTAAAATCAGTTATTTGTAATTTCAAATTTCAATTTCAAATGCTTGTTTATATCATTAATGTTTTAGTGATATATGTTGATGCGATGTATTAATGATATGGGTATATCTACCTTTCTGCAAATAGGAAAACCGGCTTTAGCTTGGTATGTTCCTAAACTTATAAATATTTCAAGATTCTGGAATTCTGACCATATTAACAATTTTAAACATAGATACAATATAGCTATTGAAACAGCTATAGAGGGTTCATAAAGTTCTTTGAGTCTGCAAAAATGGAGAGTTATAGCTCATTCCTTTACTTGGATATCTGGTCTGAATGTTGTGCATTCAGCCATTTTACCTCACACCACATCTATCCTGCTCAACTTCTCTTCAGCTAGATCGGTGGTCCCCCAACCTTTGCGGCTTGGTGGTCTACCTCGTACAGCCCAGTTCTGATTAAGCCACAGCCTAGGGCTTGAGGGACCACTGAGCTAGATGGAAGATACAGGAGAATCAGTATATATCTATTGCCTATTGCAGTGGTTCTCAACCTATGGTCCTCAGACACCTGGGAAGCCACAATGTCGTTGCAGGGGTGTAAAATGGCTTGAAGAAATGTTATGATTTAAATTTTGAGTTAAGTCTTGGTGATCCATGGCTGTGGTCCATGACCAGAAAATGTATTTAAAAAGGGTCTGAGGTGAAGAAAAGAACCAATGACCTATTGCATGCTAACATTTTTGCCAAGGCTATTATGCAAGCTCGAAATGCTGTTTCAAAGATTTCTCTATTCATCAAAGATAACTGAATAAGAAACATATTGAAGATCGTGTGGGATTATACCATGTCATGCCATCAGTCTTTGTATATATACATTCCAAGGAAGAGAATATTTCTAGGTGACGTTTTACACAGACATCTTCTCTCAAATCTTCTACACCAGAAGACTGGATAAACTACATCACCATGAGTGGGGGCCTTACTGTAAATCCATTTGAACAGTCAATTCTTCTAAGAAAGAAATCTCACCAAAATCAATGTTCAAGTCTCAGGAAAATACAGGTGCAGTTTCACCTCCCATTTTAAAGCTATACAAGAACCCAAATCAGGCCTAGAATGGAAAATGGTTTCATAGATAATGTTAAGGGTACTGCGCTTTGTTTGATTTAAATAATTTCTAAACTCAGCCATTGGGCTTGCATGCTTCCATTTGTGGTTTAGCACAATGATCTCATCAGTTGTGATTGATTCACAAAACGATAGGAGTAGTTCAGATTCAAGATTATTAAGGAGATCTGTAGTTTGAGGAATCAAGGCTTTCCATCCCTATGCTGTAGGTTATTCCTCTACAAAGAAGTTAGAAAACCACAAGAGGGTAAGTAACGATAAGAACTAATGCAGATACATCCAGAGCCAAAATATCAGCTAAGTATTAAGTGTTAAGACTTTATGATAGGACTCAGCAATAACTTTAACTTAAACCAATTGGCTGAATTTGGCAGAAGACTATCAGAATGGGATAGAGATAAACCCCTCTCTCAAATTGTCACATATAGTTAGGCAGTAACCCACCAAATATGTTCAAACCTGGAAACAAACTTAAAGAGATAAATAAATCTTTCTCATAGACAAGCCAATAGAAATGTAGGAAGAGAAGAGATGAAAAAAAGTATTGATGTTGAAACTCTGATCAGAGTTTGTGGGTGAATTTAATTGAAATGGGTTTCGGTAGACTTTCACTAGTTTTGATTCATTGAAAAAAATTGGGTTGATATTTTTGTTGTTCAGGTTCAACACTCTCAGTCTTTTTCATGGTTAACTCTCCATGGCCTTTGCTAAACGCAATTAGAGGTTGCAAAAAGCTTGAGTGGAGAAAGCACTTATTCTTTCCCTTTCTACGACAGGCTTTTTCATAGTGGAACAGCATGGAAATTTCCAACCATTAGCCTTCTTTTGTTCCCCTTCCTGCAATTTTCCTTTGAATTATGCTTTCTTAATTCAGCCATCAAGCCTCTGGACAATATTAGCCAATTAGTGATTGACACATTTCCTGTAATGCTGCCTCATTAGTCAAGACTAGAGATCCGTGCAAATGGTAGACCAAATGCTTAAGTCAGTGTTTTTCAACCTTGACAGTTTTGAGATGTGTGAACTTCAACTTCCAGAATTCCCCAGCCAGCATGCTGACTGAAGAATTTTGGGAGTTGAAGTCCACACATACTAAAGTTGCCAAGGTTGAAAAACAGTGGCCTGAGTAATGGTGAAAGCAGGGAAAAGGGCACAAATAACATGGAGAAATCAATAAGGTTAACATTTTTATTCTTTCTTGATAAAACTGAAAATTTTTCATTATGTATTTGGAGTGATGTTCTATGAAAGATGTAATCCTCTGGCAATGCTTGAAATGTTGTACACGGTGATATATACAACAAATACCACATATTATTTGTTCTACATATAGTTGTAAAAAAATAAACCCAGTTAGAATAACTTTATTGTCACTTTAAATGTACACTAATCGGCATACATTAAAATGAAATTTCGTTGCATACAGTTTTCAAATGGTCATCACCTCCAATATACAGTACACAGGATAATCAATCAATCAATATTATGCATGTACCCACGTATCCACATATATTATATGACACAGAGAAACAACACAGTCTACTTCAGATAGAATATGTACATGTACATGTTGAGAAAAACGAATCTTGTGAGTTTACCAGACGGATGGCATAGGGAACAAAATATGTCACAGGCAATACCAAAACTTGCATGATTCTGATATTTGTACATATAGAGGCATTGCAGCATTTGAATATCTTTTCCAAGACTTTCATATCTACTCTACCAAAGACTAGACACCAGCATACTACTTGACTGCCTACTTTTTTACTATTACTAGTAAAAGATCCACAAAGGCAGAAGCTATTTGCCAACCAGTTCCAAAGCCGGTTATTCTATCTGTTGACATTAGTTTGGCCTTCTTTATATTTAATTTTAGTGCAGGCAGGGGTGGGTTCTACTTACCTTCCCTACCGGTTTGAAGTTGCGCTAGAAGTGCGCATGTGCGTGCATGAGTGTAGTGAGCATGCATGCACTCATCACTTCTGGGTGAAAACCTTCGGCACATGTGCAGAAGGCTTTGTGCATGTGCAGAGGGTTGTTTTTTGGCTGATTTTCGGACCAGTTCAGGGGCGTGTCCAGCCGGCCATCACTGCCAGTTCGGCGAGCGGGTGGAAATTCCCGCTACCACTTCTAGCAAACCGGCAGGAACCCACCTCTGTGTGCAGTTAATTTATGTTTCATTCTCCTTTTTTAAAACCATGGTCATCTCTTCCAAGCTTTCCTTTCCTTGTGTAGGAGATAACCAGGCTGAGACGGAGGGAGGGATCAAACGCATCATCAGTCACGAGTCCCTTGATTCCCACAAGAGAACTAAATCCAGCCCACCTTGAATTCCTTCTTGTCTCCTGCTAATTTTCCTTTGCCGTTAGTAGTTCAGATTGTTGTGGAGAGCTTAAGCTTGCAATAAATCTTTATACCCATTTGAACTATCTGGATCTCCTGGTTTTCTTGGCACTTGATATATATATTCTATATGTAGAATTTACTACATATAGGAGAGTACAAGAAAGATAATTTAATCCCAGCACCCCTACAAGTAATCCGAAAAATGTCTAACTAAATAATAAGAAAGAACTCCAAGGTTCACACAATATTTTAAAAAACCTCACACTAAAAGCAGGAGTGTACAATTGAACAGGCATGCATCTCATAAGAACCAAAAGATGTACTGAGTATCTCAAACTCTAGGTAACAATCCTTAAAGAGTTGGCAAGCACGATGGCGGTGGATCACAAAGGGGAGGAACTTACACACTCAAAACTGAATTACTGTCAAAGCTACTCTACCTGGAAAAGTCAACTCTCAGGTGTGCACAAAAGTCAAGATGGTGACCACGATAGTGCACTCAAAGTTCCAACTGGTTTTGTGTGCAATTGACCACACCCTGCAGATTGGGAAGTGGCTTTCTGTTGACTGATTATTTTCGATTTTTCATCTTTACCCCAGTATCCATTATTTTACATTTCTAACCTTTAAAAACAGAATAGAGGAGGGTTTTTTCCAAAGGGTGAACGAAAAATTACAGATGACCAATGTACTCATAATGCTGATAAAAGTAAGCCTCATCAGGAAAGTATGATGAAAGCTATATACTTATGGTTTCATGAGTGTTTTTCTTATTGGGGAATAATTTCCTCAATGTCTTATTTGTCAAAGGAAAATTGCTGCTGGGAGTATGAAGCCAAGCAAACTAAAACTACATCTGGAAATCAATCGTGCAAAGTTTAGGTAAGAAACCTCAAGACTTTTTCTTTTAAAATGGAGATGAAATTAAAGAACAAAATACAATTGTAATTAAATGTATGACTAATCCTTCACTTTTTGCTTATAACATTGGATATGGAACTGCCCATTTACATAAAACTGGAGAAACATTCAATCTTCTAGCTGTTATTCATATGTTACAACTATATAGGGTGAGTCTATTGCTATGCCAAACAGCTTTTAAATTTCTCTTTGTCCTGCCAAGTAAAATATATAGCAGAAGATCGAAACAACCAACTCATTGGAAAGCTAAAAAATCAATCATTTGCTTTGCAAACAGATAAAGCAACAAACAGTGCTCATTTAATAAGCTATGGTTGATTAGTTGAGGTGGCCAAAATAAATGGAGGTTTGTGCTCTGTAAACACATTTCAATGGGTTATGAAGAAGGAGGATAGGAAGAATATTTTTAACATTGGTGTTGCAGAAGATTACTGGGAATACCATGAGCAGCCAAGAAAACAAACTGATGGATAATCCAACATATCAACCCAGAGTTGTCACTAGAGGTGCAAATGATCAGGCTCAAATTATACTACCCTGGACACATTCTGAGAAGACTTAGCTCTCTGGAAAAGGCTCCAAAGCTGGGAAAGGAAGAAGAGGATGGCTAGCAGCAAGGTGAAGGGATTCAATTACAGTGGTGAGGAGTGCACTGTTGAAAGAACTGAGAGAAAAGATTAGGGATACATCATCATGAAAAAGATCTATCTATGTGGTTGCTGGTGGGAGTCAAGAACAACTTGATGACACATAATCGACCAAAGAAATTGCAGGGATGAATAAAACTTAGGCCCTTTGCAGTACTGTTGATAGCTATATCAGGGGTATCAAACTCGATTTCATTGAAGGCCGCATCAGGGTTGTGTTTGAGCTCAGGGGGCCAGGGTGTGTGGCCAGGGTGGGCGTGGCCAGCTCAATGTCACTCAGCGAGGTTCTGTTTTCAGCCACGACAAAAACTAGCCTCTGCCAGGGAAAATGGAGCTGGGGCGGCGGCGCATGCAGCCTCCTCAGGTTGCATTTTTGCTGGCAGGGGACTGCAGGAGGCTGTCGTGTCCGAAAAAGGAGTCTCAGTCTTTAATTTGCCAATATTTAATATTTTTAGGACTCGGTGACTAGCTTTGCTTAGAAAGATTTGAACCCAACATTGGACAAGGTCTACAGACAATACTGGGATGTTTGTATAATGCTGAAAACTATGGAAAAACTAGGCCTGCTGGAATACTTGCAAGGAATTGTGAAGCAATGGATAAATGCATTTATTTTTCTGTGTAACTGGGAGTCAACTAGCTGTCTTGGGGCAATGTTGCAACAAAAACAAATTTCTAACTGAGGTATGAACTTTGATCAATATTTAACTAAGGAAAGGCACAGCAATGCACTCATATTTATTGCCTGTAATTTGAATATGTAACTAACCTATTTAGGTAAGATTTTGATAAGTGGTACTACAGCTTATATATATATATCCTACTGCAAGGTGGCAATAGCTCAGTGATAAACTGAAGAAAGTTACACTATAAAAGTAAAGTGGAACGTATAGATTTATATATGTTTCCTAATTTAAAACAGTTTATTGTGAGAAGTAATAAATGGATGAGTAAAAACGTCAAAGCGTTATTTTAAATCACTTTTATTTTAGACATACAGTACAATATGTAAGACAGAAAACAGAGACATTTGATCTATTTGATATTAAAACTGATACCCTCAGTATCACTAAGAAGGAGTAATTCCTTAATGTCTCTTCTGACACTTAAAAGAAAACCCTGTCTCTCCCTGAATTTTAAATCAGCATGCAAAATGAGTATGAAGAATTAAATGGGAAGGCTATAAGCCTTCCGATTCCATTTGCAGCCTCCTAAGGTTCAGTATTTTCTAGAGATGCTGCTTATTAAGAGCAAATATTGATCCAAACTAAATGTAGAACAATAAGTGAGAGTGGCTACCTCAATAATATAATCCACATTAAGCAAAACTAAGTAAGGCCAACCTTCCCATTAAAAGGGGTAGTTTTAAATTTGATTATTACTTATTTGCAACAAAAAAAATATTTCCTTTTATAAAGTTGCAAGGTGGTGTCCTTGTGCCATTTGACTTGACTTACAGATTAAAAACTAATTGTTCAAAGTGGAGTTTCATTCCTTGTCCAACCCTGATCCCAGTGGAATTATTATTTGTATTCATTAGAATGGGCTGTCACGGATTCATCCCTCCTAGAGGAATCATGGCACCAGAGAGCTTGCAATAAAATCATGTCACAATGGCAACCGGCATTCACCGTGGTACAGATAAAGAGTTAAGGGGCAAACACATCAGCAGTAATAAATCCCAGTTCTTGCTCTCAGACATGGCCTTTGTACAAAGAGGTGAAGCTGGGGCTGGAGAAGATATCATTTAGCCATTTTACATATGTTTCCCCCTGTCGTTTTTTTTTTATTACTACAAGAAGCTGGTCTATTTGTTTTTGAGCCTTTCTTTCTTGGTAAATTGAGAACTGTATCACTCACATTCTATGTCCTTTTTTCCCTGCCATACTTGTTTATATGTTCCTGTGTGCCTTTTCATACCTATAACATTCCTTCCCAGTGGAATGTGGCACTACGGCACTTAACCAAGCCAGCTTCTGTGAAGAATTCTAGAAGTGTTGACTCAGAAAACAAGATGATGTTCTTAGCTTCATAAATCCAATATTAAATTCTATGGGTTTGGCCTGCATAACACAACTCCGGTATCATCATTAATACACTGTAGTCTTTCACTCAAATAAAGAGATGATCTAGTAAACATTCTCATTTCTGCAAATTCATTCGGCCACTCCATTGAGATTCTGCACTCATTACCTGTATACAGAGGTGGGTTCTGAATCTTCGTCCTGCCGGTTCGCTCAGGGTCGTGCCTTGAGTGCGCGTGCAAAGTGCGTGAGCGAGCGCACACGTGACAGTCAAAAACTAGCTTCTGCGCATGCACAGAAGCAAAATCCAAGATGGCGGCACCCATGGAGCCACCGACAGGACCGGCTCCGTGACATCACCATGGAGTTACTACCTACTCTATAGAACCGGAGAGAACTGGTAGGAACCCACCTCTGCCTGTATAGGATAATTTGAAATCCTTAGGACTATTTATCCATTTTTTTACATCTGATTACCATATAGCACACAGTGGCTTGATGTAGCCCCGGACTAACCTAAGATTATATATAGATACCTACAAGACTAGGACTGGCAGAGATTCTTGATTAATGTTGATTATTAAATCCTGCACCAAAGCCAAGTACAGAGGGACAACTTAGAATGTAGAAAGCCGGGGACAAATGAAGTCACACATACAGTTCTGCTGTTCATTGAGAATAACAGTCACCTCTGTTGGACATGACCAGCATCTGACTTTTTACAGAGGTATGGAAGTATAATGATTGGATTCAAACATTGCACTAAGCAATTGTTTATCAACATTGACAGCTTGCGGATGTATGAACCTCAATTCCCAAAATCATTGAGAAGCATTGCATTAAATAAGTATATTGTATGAAAGTAGCTACTGCAATTTGTAGGCATAGAATCAGATAATGTAAGAGTCAAGAAGGATTTTGGAGATTTTCTGGTCCAACTCTTTATTGGAATTCACTCTTATAGCATCCCCAACAGATGTCCATCCAGCATGTGTTTAAACTCAAGACTTAGATTCTGCTCTCTTGGTGAAGAAGAGTCCACCATCTTCAAGGGGAATCTCTTCTGTTCCTCAATTGATTTTATATTAAGATTTTTTGGGGGAGGGATGGCCAAACCTAAATCTTATTTTCTTGTAATTTAAACTCATTATTCCTATCTGACTTTTGAAATCTGAATAATTTAGCCTGGTCTTCTACATGACAATTCTTGAAGACAACAATCTGAGCTTGCCCTGAAAAATGCTCCAGGCATTTTGTTCAGCCCCAAGATTTGCTCCAGGAGATCAAGAAGATACTCATCATGTGATAAGGTGAGCAGTATACAGTATAAGTCTCCTAGCTTTTCCCTATGACCCACTATCATAGGCAACCATGATTTTAGCTTGCCACCTCCACAGTAAGATTGTTCTCCCCCCAATCATTGCTAACCTGGATCATGGTTGATGTATGGTTTGAAATTGGAAAGGGCAGCTTTCAGAAAGAGCAATGCTGTCGCTCACCTCCAACCTGGTGCTGGCAATGCACATCTACTCTTATGTGTTCATACCCGACCAAATTGTAAAGACCACATGGTCTTATTTCATTTGGATCTGGTATTTAATAGCAACAATCTAAATGCCATGGCTACCAGCAATCTAGCCATATGTGTTCTGGGTTTAAGTTGCTGGTCTAAACTTTAACTTTTTGAACACCAAATTGTGTATATGTTTGCCTAGGTTTCCTTGACATAGTTCCTGCTCTCTGTCACTATATCATGTCTGCTTTCCTAAGTTAGATCCTCTCCATGCCCTTCCCTTTCAGCCGCAGAAAACTCAGTTCACAGAGTTCATACTCATCTGTACCTCTCCTGCCACCCTTGGCTTTATAATACAACGTTATACTATATTGCAGCATATAAGATTTAGTAACAATACATTACAGAGCCACAAGAATAACAAAAGTAATGAAATTCACAGAGCTTAACATCCTGTATTCTGACAGCCCAGCCTAATGTACTGTAATGGTAAGTAGTAGGGAGATGATTATATTAATGAGGAACATGACCTTCTCGGCCATATAATTCTCTGGATCTTCTAGCTTTCTGAAAAGCAGGGAGTGGAATTCCTGACACATTAGCTGGAGGCTGGACTTTATTAAACAAATTAGGCCTCTGAGAGCTTGCGATGATGGTAAGACGGTAATATAATTGGAGGGGATACTTTAAGATGATCCATAATTGTCTTCTTTTCTGCCAGCTTAAAATTTTGACTGCAAGGAGTGGAAATCCTGCCCATAGCCGCTACAGATCTGCAGCATAAAGAATGCCATCACCCTCACTCTACACCAAAGGGAAAGTGAGACCATTGGCAGGCTGGCTGGACCGATAACTGCCTGGACTGAAAGCTCACTCTTTTTCTCTTTGTATGGCATTTGAATCAGGGGTGAAATCCAGCAGGTTCTGACAGGTTCTGGAGTACCGGTAGTGGAAATTTTGAGTAGTTCGGAGAACCGACAAATACCACCTCTGGTTGGCCCCAGAGTGGGTGGGAATGAAGCTTTTGCAATATCCTTCCCCCAGGAGTGGGGATTTTGCAGTATCCTTCCCCTGTCACGCCCACCAAGCCATGCCCACAGAACCGGTAGTAAAAAAAAATTGATTTCGCCACTGATTTGAGTATAAAGATTAAGATATGCAGCTATTATTTTCATTACAGGACTCAAATACAGGAATAAGACATGTTATGTTCCATAACAACAGCATTTCTCAGCCTTCGCAATTTCAGATGTGTGTACTTCAACTCACAAAATTCCCCAGAATTTTTCTGGGGAATTTTTCAATTGAAGACAGCTCTACAAAAAGCCATGCAGATGATTTCAGCAGAATAAAGAGATTGCAAGTAAACTGGGTATTTAATCATTCCTCTCTGAACAAAGAAAGGACTTGAGATCACCCACAAGTGCTTCAGGTGATTGGACCTGATTGGAGTTAGCAAGATGGTGGTCTCCAGTGGGTTCAGACCAGGGGTGAAATCTAAAAAATTTCCCTACCGGTTCTGTGGGTGTGGCTTATTTTGTGGGCGTGGCTATGCAAAA
>JANHFT010003268.1:38373-58629 GCA_032467955.1 Pseudoxenodon macrops | reverse complement strand
TCCTTTCTTTTTATCTCTGTTATTAATATAGAGCCATAGCCGGAAAAGTAGTGGTGAAAGAAAAAGACGTCTGCAGCCTTTAAGAGGTTTCCTGGTTATAGTGAAAAAAGGCATATCAAAAAGGTAATACCTAAGTGATAATACATACATGTGTTAGCCTATATAGGCTAAACAGAGATGCAAATCCTTTGGCTGTTTTTGTGTATACTAATACTACAACATACATTATATGACCCAGGCCTCAAATTAACATAGTGTTTGTTTACATTATTCAAGTTCTAAATGGCTAAGTCATCAGCTCATATTAGCAACAATCCCTTTTTCCTAAATATACTTGTCTATTGGAGAGCAGTGCAGCAAAGTGACAGGATTGTAAAACACAAAGGATGATTTTAAAGAATAGGCCTGAAGGACAGTGCATAAGGTTAGTTATATGCATAAGTGGCAGGATAGAGCAGACAATCATATCTCATGAGGTTATGATGAGTAATATTACTGGAGAAATTCAGAAGCTTCAAGTTAATATATGAAAAAGTCAATGGATTTTTATAGCACTGCCGCATACAGAGGGCGTTTTCTTCTTTTACACATTCAAGCACACATCATGCACTTAAAGAGTGGTTAATGTTAAAATAATACCAGCTCAAAAATAAGTTGGTCCAAAACTGAAATCAAGGATAAAAGATTAGGTACTAAATATTGCGGGAGGGGAGGGGGGATACCTGAAATGTGATGATGAAGTTAATAAGAGTTTAAAGAGTAAAATGTTCACAGGAAAAATAAATACTGATTTGGAAAACAGAAATGGTGCAGGAAGAGAGTTGATATCTGCAACATGGCAGAATAATGAAGCTATCTTATAATTAACTACAAGGTTTGCCCTTGAGAATTATTTCATACACCATGTGATCACTTTAGCATATGTAGCTTTCAGAATATAAAAGTAATAATTTTGTCTGATCACACATAGAGATATATTCTGTTACAAGAGACTACGAGTTAAATTCACAGGTATTTTCCAGGGGGAGGGTTGAAATATCTAGTTACCTTTAAATGATAATAAGTAATAAACTTGAAATGTTCTATTGCTTTACTGAGTATATAGTATCAGTGCAATGTTCTACTTTTAGCTGTCTTTATTATTATTATTATTTTAAAAAGCACCAAACAATGTTGCACTCTCAAAAAGTATCAAAAGGATTCTAAGAAAGCATAGGCATTTTGGAAATGTAGGTAAATGAAACAACTAAAATATAGTTCATTTGCATGATACTGGAGATTTTTCCTGAATAGTTACTCACTGAAGCTATAAGGGCTACTTTGCTTTTAGTGGTTTATTTCTGCCCTTCCCTGACCAATAAACACAGTACCTTCCTATCAGTTGTTCCCATCCAATCAGAACTTTCCTGCTGGGTGTTAACTCCTTCTGCTACCAACCACAAGCCACAGATTAAGGCGAGATGGTCTCAGAGGTTCACCGTTTCCAGCAGTGTCTGTGCTACGGAGCTGCTAAAACTAGGGGAGCTGCTAATACACTTAGAGCTACAGTAACGGAAGTACCTTGTACCTCTTTTTAAATATTTGCTTGCTCTGAGCAAGGTAATATTGGTAAGGCAACTAGCATTAAAAATTCCCCAATGATGGAGTGTCATACTATTTTTAAGGCAACGAAAAAAACGGATAAGAACCAAAACCCAAAAATTTATTTTGAGATTGCTCAGGCGAGCCCCTTTTAAAAAGATACTAATCCACTGCATTAGCTAACAAAGCTTCTTCCACAGATAGTTGTGGGAGATAACAACCATGTAAGAAAAAAAGGTGTGCAGTGGCATTAAGAATGGTAAAAGAATCCATAAATTGTATTTATTCATCCCTATCAATATAATGAAATTAAAATCTGGAAATAAGGACAAACACTTGGAGCTAGTGTCAAAATGTATCCTTGTCGAGCAAGCAGCCTTATATGGTAAATAAAACAAACTGACATTTTTGGGGGGAGGAGAAAAACACTGAAAAGATAATGCACAGGATGCTCCAAATAAAAAGGAAAAGGAGGGGTGACTTTGCTTTAAAGATACCCTGTAAAGAGGGATCGAATGGCAAACGCTGTGTACAAAAATAGAATTGCAATGGAAAAAGGCGAGGATATGAAACACAAATCTACAAAAAAATAGATGTATAGGTTTCTTGATTTATATTTGAGTTCAACTAATGTTGTCTTTGTTTCTGAATGGAGATGCTGGTATATTCTTTTTCACAGCATCACCTTTTGACCGCAGGAAGTCTTTTGTTTGGGACTGACCTCCAGCCTCACTGATTTTTCCTGGCACTAGAGCAGTCTCCTTTTTTGAACTCAAACTATCATCTGGTCGAGAAGAAATCCTCATGTTCCAATTTCCATCTGCTTGAACTTCAAGTAGAGGTAGTTGCCATCTCTCTTCCAAAATTTCAGAAGCGTCAGACATACCAGGCTGTGACTTTTTTGGTATTATCCGACATTCTGACTCCCAAGAAAGCGGGCTTTCTGATGTAATGTGAGAATCACAAATTTTAATGAACGTTTTGGTTGATTCTGGATTCAGATCTTCCAGTAGTGTCTCCTTTGAGCCTTGTTTGAACAGGCTTTTATCTTTTCTATCTTTTTCTACTTTTCTTGAGCTGGAAATGTTCAACCCCACTGCACTTAAAGTACCCCTTGCACTTGTCAAATGAGAGGGACAAACTGTTTTTCCACTTTCAATTGAGGCATCAGGCATAAACATACTGCCTGTAGGACAACTTAGGTTTTTATCACTTGGATGACTTTTGTGTTTTGAAATTCCCACCACAGAAGACAAAACTTGTTCTTCGACTTTAGGAGACATTTGTTCAAAAGCTTTGCCAAAGTTTGTCAGATTCTCAATACTAGCATTCTCCTTCATTGGTTGATACTCCCAATTCTGAGATGCGTCTTTGCAGTCTATTTGGCTTACTGATGGAAGAGAGCTTGTGTTAGTTGTGCAAGAAGAAGAAGAAGAAGAAAGTGCTAACAAAGGCATTTTGTCATGAAACAACAGATAGGTAGCTTCTTCAGAAGTGGATTCCTTTGTATTATTTTTGCCACTTGCTATTTCTGAACAGTCACCTTGACCAAACTGTCGGAATCTTACTGGGAGGCACTTCGTCTGCTCTGGGCCATCTGTACTTTTTTGGATAATCCGTATTTCCTTAGGATCTTCAGAATCTTTAAAACAGGTGCCCTGTTGAACGACAACTTTCTTACCTTGTATTGATTCTGTTACTGTCTTGCATTTTGATATTAACTGTATTGGTTCAAAGTCCTCAGGTTTTCCTGTAGAGGAAGCTATTGCACAAATTTCAGACTGGGACTCATTTATGCCAGTCACCAATGCCCTTTCCACATCTTTTTGTTCTGGCTGATTTACCTCTCTCTGCACATTGCCCATTTTTGGTTCCTCCGGAAGAAAAGCATCATCTTCCATGCTATCTTTGCTTTCTAATCTGGAACAAGGCTTCATATCCTCAGTGAAAGGATTACAAAATGGGTGTTCTTTAACGAAGGATGGCCTGTCCAATCTTTTCCCATCTTGACTATCTTCTGACCCTTCATCAGTTTCATCTTCAGAAGAGTCTACTTCTGTAATGGCCTCCTGCTTCTGTAGAGATTCTCTTCTTTCTACCCTATCTTGTCGAATGGCCCCAAGTTTTCGGGAAGAAGGCTTTTGGAGTGTCCCTTTTTCTGCTGGCCCAACTTTACCTCCAGATGCTTCATTTATTGACTCCTGCCAACTTTGGAGACCCGGATCTCTCTGAAGCATGTCCTTTTTGAATTCAGAATGGGAAATATCCAAGCTATGCTTACGTGAAGAGGGCAGCTTTTTTTCTGAGGAAGATAGGGAAGAGGTCAGTTTCTCAGCTGACTGGACTCTTTTCAACAGTGGTGATCTTGGTGGTTCAGCACTCTTTGGCCGTGAAATCTGCCGGGCCAAAGGAGGGGAGGAATGTAACTTTACAGGGAAAGATTGCATGATGCTTGAACTGCCAACTGAATGCCCTGGCAAAGGGGAAGGGGAACGCTGAGGGGATGTAGATTGTGGAGTGGGTGAAGGTGTATGAGCTAGTGGTGAAAGAGGAATGTTTCCAGCTGATTTACGTCTTGGAGATCGATACTGTCGTTGAAGTTTTGGGGCTAGTCCATGTAATGAACTGGGCCTGATATGCCCTGAACTAGCTGGAGAATTGGGAACACTGGAACCAGGCGAACTGCTCTGAGAAGAATTCCCACCAACTGTGAACATCAAAAGAGGAGAATGGTAAATCACAAGCATTGTGAGGCTGAATTTAGAAAAATGAAGACTAATGCAATCAAAACAATAAAGTGCAATCAACCAGAGTATATCTTGGTTGTCTTTTGAAGGTCTTTCTTTTTTCTCATACTAAATATACTTTTTGAGAAATACACTCATTAGCAGCTGCATATTCTAGTTCTTCTGCTTATTTATGTTGGTTGTAAACTCTACACTATATCCTAACCTTTGGGGTACAAAATGATTTTTCCTCCAGGAAGCTTATTTGTAGAATTGTTTATTCATATACATATTGTAATTTTAACTGTTAATGCATCCACTCACTCTCATACTGGGGAAGTTATATTGATAGTGTCTATCTAAAAAAGTGAATAGGGGATTTAAAAAAAGTAAAAGATAGCATAGCAATTAAAAGTACCAAGTTGCAAAAATCACCCTAAAATAGTATTTAATGATACCTAACATTTTATGCTTCTTAAAATATTAAGAGCTTAATATATTACTCTCACACTAATAAATTCCTTTGATTACTCTTCCTGCCTCACTAGTTGCTTGGGCTAAGTCTTCCTGGGATCTTAAAGATCCCATCACAAACTGTCAATTGGCTTGCAGCTGACATTTCTTGTTTAGAAATGAGAATCCGGATAGTTTATTCCCCCTCTAACCTCCAGTTTTAGAAAACACATTTAGTTGAAAGTATTTGATTCAAGCCTTCTGCCTTCTATTCCTTTTTTTTTTTTTTTTTACCTAAATGTGCAGGCTCAGGGGTAGATCGGTAACCCTGTGTTGGAGAACGAGGAGAGAGATTGTGCGTAGGTGAGCCAGGAACACTTTCCCCAGATGACAGAGAACGGTTGAGGGAAGATAAACTTCTACTTGTGTGAAGCAGGGAGGCCTGCTTGGTAATCTTCCTGAATAATGAGCTCTTCTTCTTACTGGAAAAATAAAAATAAGGGTAATCACTAGCAAGAGAAGCAACCAAATGAGAGATCCTAAAGATGTTTTTTCCAGTTGCCTCTTGAAAAAGCACCTTTGGGACAACCATGACCTGGATGACTGAGAATCTCCATTTAGAAACCAAATGTGATCCATAAGTGGTCATTAGTTCATTATTTATATCGAGTTATAAATAAGAGTTATTTTTAATAAAATATAAGAAATAATAAGAAACTGAGTAGCAAATTAAAGCACACTAACATTCAATTACAGTTCGGGGAATTCTGGATATAGTCCATTCTTGATAGTATGTAACTTTTGTAACATAAAAATAACACTTATTTACCCATACTGACAATTATTATTATAAATGACTTCAATTTTACAAACCTTTCCTGCCCGTCTTTTGTTTTGTTTTTTTTGTTCCTTCTAGCCATTTTTGATTTATAACTGGCCTTCCGAGCTGGTCCCAATTTGATTGATGTGTTCTCAAAAGGTGTCGTGGATATGGACACTTTATTTCCACTCTGGTAGAAAGAAAAATACATATTCAAATTTTTAAAATGCATTTCTTTATATGATTTGGTACACTCAGTCATGAAAGCAAGGGAAGGTATCAGTTTGTAACTGAATGACTTAAATTATTTTGATTTGGTCTCTTCCTTTCCAAATATAGTTTGTCTTTAGAAAGTGCTACTCGAGGGATTTCTTGAATCAGACTCTTCTCACTGATTAAACAATGGTTTTTCTAGTTGAATGACAGCTGAAGAGGTTGTGAATGTAAAATGCTATTAATCCAATATAAACTTTATAGAGTACCCAGAAGATAGTTGAGTATCACCAGAAGCATCACATTAGAAATTCTATCAAGCAGCATGCCTAATTCTAATACAGCCTCCCGTTTTCATCTTTGGGTTTCTTTCTTCTTCTAAAGAACTGAAGAATCACAAACTATCATAGATTAAGATGCAAAATGCCTGTTTCAATTACTTCCAAAGCAAGTAACTAGACAAGGCAACTGGCTAAAATTCCTTTGCAGGTGTTCTGTTTATTAAATGAACAGACATATTACAATATAACCCATGAAGAAATGGTGTGTTTACTTATCAATGGGCATTATTCAATAGGATACATTCCAGAAAATATTTCAAACTGCTATTAATTGGCTATTATTATTTCCTATTATTTGTAAATGAATAAAGATTTTCCCGAAAAAGGATATTATCTGAGGACTTAGGATGACACAATAATTTTGAATTGGGAATACTCCCTTAAGGACTTTTGTAATTTACAAATAAAGCAAACAATAACTGCACATAAATGCACTACGCAGTAATAACCTAAAATAATCAAATAATATTTAATATTGGATAATTTTTATTAAGACTAGAATCTAAAGATCATATGTACTAAACATAGATTTCAGAAAATATCTACTGCAAAGGATTTTATTGCAATAGTGAATAGGTATAATCAGTGGGTTATGTTCCAATGCTTTGAAATTTTTATACAGGGGTTTATCAGAATCAAATCCAGCTTATAATTAAAATGATACTGGGCAGATCTATTTATGAAAAATTATGCAAAAGCCAAATTTTGACAGTGATAAATAAAAGTTGTAATAATTTAATTTGGTGGGTGGAGATATTTATAGTTTCAGTTCCATTCCACACACACACACCCAGTTATATCATGTAGTAAAATCTTTGATATTTATGTTGATTAGTTTTCTATGGGATATCTTGAATATAATTAACATACTATATTACTTGTACTATTACATTTTATACCGCATACAGATTTTTTTTGCCTCTGAATCATTATTAACTTATAGTGTCTGCCTAGACCAGGCCCTGCAATTTTCTTCATAAGATTTAGAAGTTGTTTGCTATTTATTGCCTCCTTTCTAAGACTAAAAGAAAGTGACTGACCCAAGGTCACCCAGTTGGCTTTGTGCTTAAGGTGGGACTAGAACTTACAGTCTCCCAATTTCTAGCCGGATGCTTTAACTCCTATACCAAACTGGCTCTCCCTTAAATAGCCTATTTGCTTAGCAATACTCTTATCCTTCTACTTAAACAAAACGTAAGTGTGGCTCGCAACACTTGTAATCCCATACAAGAAAATAATTAAATTCAATCAGTAACATCTTGAAAATACTCAAGAACTTTAAATGAGTTAAAGATGCCCTCAAGTCACACTCGTCTCCTAGTAACGCCATCTTTCTAAATTTTCTTGATAAAATATGAATTAACCAGCCATTGCCATTTTCTCAGAGACCTTTGTTTCCAATTTTTCAGACTAATTTAAAGCCAAACTGGCATTTCTTGGTGGTTTGGTCTTCTACGCAAGTAATAATCAGCACTGATCCTGCTTAGCTGCAGGGTACACTAAAAATTGGTTTGGGTCTGAAAACCCAAATTTAAAAGGTCTTGGAAAATTAAGTCATTGCCTGACACTGAAAACATTTCCTTGATAGGTCCCAAGGACAACTGGCAACATTTCATAAACAGAATATCCTTATGAAGAAGAAAGTACTCAGAGATCCATTTAAAAACCTCACTGTATATACAGTCATATATACAATTATATTATGATGAGGTGGGATGAGCTGTACTATCTCCCAGCACTTTTCAAGAAGAAAAACCTTTTCAGGAGCTTTGGCTCATTAAATATATAGAAATGCTAAAAGATGGTCCCCTCATCAAGCCTTGGATAATATATCATCAAATTTCAGTTTGCCATCTAGCAGCTGTTTTTTTATTGCAATTTCTAAATCTTCTTCAAACAGCAAATATATACAATGCATTACACTAATCCAGGGGTGTCAAACTCAGATCCGGCCCATGGGGTGCTTAGATCTGGCCCGCGGGGCCGCCCTGGAAACAGCAAAAGACCACCCCTCAGTACCTCTGTCAGGGAAAACGGAGTTCGGTAAGGCTGCCTGCAGCTCTCCCAAACTCCATTTTCACTGGCAGAGGGTTGCAGGAGGCCGTCGCAGCCGAAAATGGAGCTTGGGAGCCTGTTTTCGCTGGCAGAGTGCTCAGGCCGCTACAGGCACCGCCAACACGGGTGATGTCAAGCTGGCCATGTCCCTCCCAGGTCAAACACACCCTGATGCCACCTTCAATGAAATCGAGTTTGACACCCATTCACTAATCTATCTGCAACTGCAATATCAGATTTTAAAAAAGTATTCTGTGCAACCTGATCCTCTTATGGAAAAAATCATTTTAAATAGTTTGAAGTTACTGGAGACATTTTTTTAACTAAATATTTGAGCTGACAGGCATCACTCCTGTTGTACAGCAGGCATCAGTTTTCAATCTTTACCTTCAGGATCAACTCTACCACTTCTGTATGAACCAATCCATGTACAGACTCTCCATTCACATGAGTTATCAAGTCTCCTTCTCTTAGACCAGCCTCACTCGCTGGGCCACCTTCTTCTACATGCTGTAATGATAGAGAACAAAGCGAAATAATACTAGCAATACATTAATAATCTGTTCATATTAAAACACATTCCAATTTCCTGCCTAAACAACTACGCTTCTGATTGTACCTAGGGCATTTCACTTGCAAATCGTGTGCTGCTGTTCGTGAGATCTATCCTAACAATGTTCAATGTTATTCTCTAGTGTTAGTAGTACAGAAATTTCAGAATCAAAATGGATAAACAATTAAATATAACAATGACAAATAAGATAGCTTTGACTTCCATATGATGACCTGAAGACAGCTCTGCAAAAGTGGAGCTGACAACTGTAACAAAGATCAAGGAACCAGTGACTGGATTGATTATTTGAAACCTTTCTGGGTAAGGAGAAGGTAGGAGATCACCCACAGGTGCTCTAGATAGCTACTCCCTGTAAGAAGACAGCAGGGCAGCCATTTTTTTGTGGCCTTGAGCACCAGGAGACAATGGAATTAGCCATCTTGCATACAACCACAGCACAGGCTTTTAAAGGACACTAAATTTGCAAACCTCACTTTCTAATAATTTTCAGAAATTGCTCATTAATTACTTCTAAGCTACTAGAGACCTTGTCTAAGCTACTTGAGAATGTCAAATTTGAAAATGCCATGTGAGTCTATCTTCAATCCTGAATGAAAGAAAATTTAAATCATAAGCTTAAGAATTTGAAGAATATGAAATAAACAGCAAAAAATCTAAATATTATGATCTCAAAAATGGTAGATGTACTAAGGGGCCAGATAAAATCGGAATGTTAATACATTTTCCCATGGGAAATAGATTCTGTTTGGATTTTTACAAGACAGAGAAGTAATTTCATGATTTCAAACATAGGACATTAGAGGGGGTAAAGTTTTTGGTGGGGGAAAGATTTACAAGCTAATAAAATGTTGCAAAACATTATAACACTGAAAATACTGAAGGAGACTTCAGTAAATGGAGTTAAAAATTAGTAGCCACAATATCAGCAATGTCAGTAATGATGTCTGCCTCTATGTAAAGACTTTTTCTAAAAATGTTATTAAAGAAATGACAGATGTACTAGTAGTACATTTTTATCTAGCAAGATAGAGATGGTATTGAATGTGAATTTAGAACTGGCTGAAGTTTTAAAATTTAAAAGGGAAATACAAATGACAAACTAAGAGATTGACAAATAGAAATCAAATTCTGTGAGAATATTTGAATGCACTGAAGATTATAAGTGTTAGAAATAAAAGGAAGGAATATAAAGTTGGTTTATTTGATCAAGATGTATTATTACATTTGGTAACCCTTTATGGACTTTTTGCTGACACCAGGACTGAGAAGATGGTGCTTTATGGATTTGTTTATAGATGGAATATGGGCTAAAGAGTAAATATCTGTAATCTTAGAGGGTGTAAAGAATCTCTAAATTTGCTTATCTTTCATCACAGATGAAAGTCACTTCTTTATATATTACTTTTTCTGTATTACGTTCTTACATTTCTCTCTCTTCTACTCCTTTTTTCATTTTCTTTAGTTTAATCTGAATTAGATTTTACTATTATAATTAAAATTCTTAAGAAAATTATATATAAGAATGACAAAAAAAGATACAACTCTGTTTGTTACATGGGGCTTATGTTTCTTGGCAGCTGTATGCATAATGCAATTTTTGTAAGGTCAGAAATAAGGGTCAGAAATCAATTTACTGAACTGTTATTTCCTATTATGATTATATTGCTGCTAATTAGCTTCAAAGATCAATTTCTACTTAAATAAACACTGAGTAAAGCCTATAGGGATCTTACAATATAATTTTGCTTCACTTCAATTGTGAACATGGTATAACAGACAATATTCATTGTGAAAAATAATCCAGGCAAATAACAATATACTTACAAAGAAAATATAATCAAAGCAAGATCAATTATAACACAGCTGAACTAAACTCAAAATCCTGATCAATTAACTGAGAAGATAGTAATGCTTTAAGACATGCAACTAAGTCTAAGCAGATGTGTAAAAAAAAAAAAAAAAACAAAGCTAAGGCTAGAGAGATCTGAAACAGACAATCACTGTCAAGACAAGTCAGAAGGAATTAAATGTAATTAACCTATAGGTTTCAACTTTGATATTTCCATGCACATACATCAACTACCTATATTTTCTTTTACAAAGGAAGTCATCATTCCAGAGGTAATTCTGGGAAAGATTGTTTAGGTATAAGCGCGGTTTTTTTTATTAAGTTAAAGGTACTGCACATTACTCTAATTTTCAAAGCAGGCTCTTACTGAATTGCTATATATCATGACATAAAAATCCAATAAGTCCAAGCATACCCAGACTATGTGATGCACTGAATAGATATCACTGTTCCCCATGTAGACTCTAATTGCACGAAGTGAAAAGCCATAATTCTTCCCAGCTCGATGGATGATGATTGGTGGTTTGGGATTCGTAACAGCAGGAGAATAGTCTCGGCTTGGAGATGAATCTCTTGAAGATGGGTTGGAGGAGAGAGAATGAGGTGACATTGGACTA
Source organism: Pseudoxenodon macrops (assembly GCA_032467955.1). NCBI lineage: Eukaryota > Metazoa > Chordata > Lepidosauria > Squamata > Pseudoxenodontidae > Pseudoxenodon > Pseudoxenodon macrops. Next base: position 47,400 of record JANHFT010003268.1, on the reverse strand, counting down.
GCCAATGGCGAACAGGTATGGTGTTCTACATGAACAAAGAAAATGCTTTCAAATTAGAAAACCTAGTTTTCAAAAGAAAATAAAACTTGCAATAATGTGTTAAGGGGGGAAATAAGCTTTCTCACTGCAGAACCCTGAAAGCTGCTTTTCATTTTTCTTCCCCATTGTGGAAAAGGTTGCTATAATAATACAACCAGGAAAATGGCAACTTGGTATTTGATTATACCTGGTGCAATTCACTTGTAAATATGTGCTCAAAAATAAAATATTTTAAACTATGAATTTCTTATTCAATTTTTATACATTAAAATGCACCAGGTTTTAGTCTGTCATGAACTACACACATGTACTCACAAAGAAACTATAGGAAACAAAATTAAACCTAATTGCAGATTGGATAAAACATTTTCCTAACTCTTAAAAGCAAAGAATTAAGTGGTATGGCATATATTTGGGTTCCTGTTTTGGGGAGGTAATTCTGAATTTTTTTATTATTATTATTATTAAATAAAATTTAGGTTTTTGGAGTTCATAATAGGGCTTTCTTAGATGGTATCATCTTTCCTTAGGGGTTAGAGTAGAGCTGATACTGGCAATTTTATTGGCACCAGCAAGTAGACATATCTATGTTTCTCCTGTTGACAGTATCAACATAGTACTAGATAAGTGGCTACTATGAACTTCACGATCCTTGGAAATGATTTATCAAGTATGTTTGAAATGATTTATCATTTATGATTTCATAAATTTTTTGATAAATCGTTTATGAAGTGATTTATCAAAACAAGTTAGATTTAAAAGTAAGAGTGTACTAATCATAGCTAATAAATAATCACAGTGAAATCCCACTCCTTATAGCACAAAGTTATCCATGGCAAAACTATTATATTAAAGGTAGAATAGTGTGATTCCTGGCAAACTGAGAAAAAGATGTAAGATAGTCTTTCTATCTTAGAAAGTGGTTATTGTCACTTTAGCTGTAGTCTATTTTGTTGACTTTTTTTAAAGTCGTTGAAATAGATAAGATTACCTGAGGGGATCAAGAGGGAGAGGGCAGTAGCTGATGCTGACTTGATCACTTTATTGACAGGCCGTGGGGAGGTCCGCTTTTCCCCGGAATCACCTGAAAGTAGCCGGTGTCGAGCTCGCCGCACAGCCAGATCACTGGTAGCCTTGGGAGTCATAAAGTCTGGACTTTCACTGCTGTTGCTACGCGTAAAATGATCGGAGACATCTGTAGTGTTCCCACCTACAATTTATATAAATAAATAAAAAAGGTCAGAGCCATATGGAATTTCTATTTGCCTCTCCTCCAAAGGTAGGTGTGTTGTATGGCCCACCAGTCTTTTTTAAAAAGCGGTATATTTAGAGTTGCTTTAGCACTTCTAGGCCACTTCACTTGCTGTGGAACAGCTGAACAGCACTTCTGGTATTTGCAGCCCATCAGGATTTCTAATGTATCAATGTGGCCCTCAACAAGCTGGTATAACCTGACAGGCCAAATTACAATCACAAGCCAAGAATTAGAGACAATGCTGCCAGTCCTATATACCTGCAAACGTTGAGCCGCTCATACTACTGACAGTTGAAGAAGGAGTTTTTAGTCCATCGTTATCGCCCAGTTGGAGTTCTCTTTTTATAGACTGTTCTGGAATTAGATAAGGAAGACATTCCCGAGGTTGTGTCAGAGGCAAAGATGTCCCATCCAACTGTTTCTTTTTTCCTTCTTCCTCAGCTGCAACAGCAAAACGAGGCATTTCGAGAAGCCCCGAACAATGCCGACGGACAGTTAAGGGTGGGCTGGAGTCACTCTCTGTATGAGAGGATTCAGACACTGAGATATGTTTACGCAGTCTGAAAGAAAACAACAAAACACATTGCTGTCACTCAATTTGCATAGAACAGGATTTTAATATAAATCCATTAATGGTGGTAAACTAATATAGTAATGCTAAAATCAAGCAAAGATAATTAGTTTGAGCTAATAAATGAAAAAAGAAAGGAAGGACAAGGAAAAAAAATCAGACTGAACTTCATTGTTATTTATCTATTTATTACATTTATATCTTGACTATTTTTTACAGTAGTCGTCCCCAACCTTTGCAGGTTGGCGGTCCAGCTGGGAGGGAGAAGGAAACTGGGAACATGAGTGGTGGGCCGGTACATGCACTTCTTGTGTGAGTGGTAAGCCAGTGCGCATGCACGTAGCTCGACTTGCATGAGTGGCGGGCTGGCGTGGACACATGCTAGTGTTCGCCAGCCCACTGTGCACGTACACAAGTGCCTGCTGGTCCACCGCACATGACCACTGGCCCGCCACTTGCACAAGTTGAGCTGCTCATAGATTCTCCGGCCAGCCATTCACCCCGCACAATTCCGAATAGAGACTGTTGCAGATGCTCTGGTGGATCATGCTTGAGCAGGATATTGAACAAGATTTATCTATAAGTCCATAACTTAGAAATTATAAATTCTAATTCCATGAATTAATCTCATCCCAATCTCCCTTTTTTTCATAAAGTTAAACTAAACATTGTACTAAAATTGCATACTGATTTCTGATTTCACTGAGATTTAAGAAATCTGTAATACTTGTAATGACCAATGGATTCTGACTCTGGATGGAAAAATGAGTCTGAAAGCCTTAAACACTTTTAAGTTTCTTTCTGCAAACAATATAAAGAATTGTAGCTTCAAATATTGTTAAACTATTGATATTCAGAATTCTATTAAAAGAAGCATGTTCAACATAGAAAATAAGGCTAATTGAATAGATTGCTGACATTTCACTTTTCTAAATTCTGCTTTTCTGTACCATGAATGACTGTGTTTGTATTGATTATTACAATTATTTCAATTATTTCAAATAATTGTTTTACTTTACATTTGTTTTAGCAATGTTTCTTTACTAACTGTTATCAACTAAGTACTTAATTTCAGAAATAAATAGTTATACATTTGGAATATAATTTTACATCAAGGTTGACCAAGCATTTTGGACTTCGGATCACATTTGTGGGTGAATGCTTCAGGCAGCCTAAGCTGGTGGAATGAAATCATGCAAGGAAATCAGCAGATCCTGTACTATGACCCAAGATTTTAGATTTTTGTAAAGATTTTAATGAAGGTGAATTTTAATAGCAGAAGATACTGGTTTTGATTTTTGGTATATAAATTATGGACTGCTTTATAGCACATGAATTAAAATATATTGCTAAATGCGTCTATTCATACATGGCTTTTTTCTCTCTTCAAAAAGTATCCTTTTCCCCAAAAGATAAGTAGAACAGTTAAAATATATTCACAGAAACTCACATTTCAGGGGATCCAATCACCCAGCTGCGGTCTCGATTCTTTAAGCCCACAAGGCTGTCGTGTCTGTCATCCTTTTCTTCACTGAAGCTCCGTTTGGTGGGAGGTGGCGTTTTTCTCTCTTCATGGATGGAAAGACGTTCCATGCTGCTATACACCTACAGGTACAATGTAACTGTTCATCAGCAAACTAAATTATTCAGAACTTAAATACTGATTTTGGTTATGTCTTTTGCTTAGCTACTGTTACTTATTCTACATGAAATTTGATAATTTAGACCCATAAAACTGTAAACCTGTGAAGAGTACTATACAAACTCTAAAGTTTACAGAATTGTTTAAAATACAGTAACCAATACCCTCCATGTATTGTGAAAGTAGGCACAGAGGCCACCATAGCACTTCAATTCCAAAGACCAATATGGAGATTCTGAAGGAACAGTGAGTTACTTGAGACCAAGTACAATGGGATAGGGGACAGTGTGGATTCACAGATGACAATTCCACGTAAACTACCATTACAAGTAAAACCACATCCTTTAAATGGACCTTGGAAGACTAGGAATAAACATTGATCCTGGAGAAATGATGTTAAACAGTACAAATAAAGAGAAAAAACACAACTGGCTCCCAAAGAATGAGTGATGGTATTAGAGATTATGGGAGAAAAAGGCAAAACAATGTCTTGATTCATGAAAAGTGTTAAGATTGACTTCAGAAGGAAGGAACTATCTGGGAAAATGATTATCTTGTCACTATGAAAAATAAGAAAAGTGGGTTCTCATTGTAAGGAACTTCTAAAAGCCAACAAGACAGCTGTTAGAAAAGTTACTGTCAATGGGCAAAGATGTATTCAAAATGGTATCTTTAGGCTCAAAAGATGTTGACAGTAATACAGAGAGAACTGCTAGTGGACATGACAATTCAAAAGTTATACCCAGACAACTTTCAAATTATGTATGCTCTCTTGAAGCAACACCTCCTCAGAAAAGGAAAGCTGAATTTCCTCTTATATCTTACCTTCGCATCTTTCACTGATAATGGATGCTATACAGATTTACAGAATTGTTGAGAGTTAGGTATTGTATAATTTTAAAATCACCATCACCACCTGCATTCTTGTTCTTGCGTTGACAAGAGTCTATCAAGTTAGTCTGTACTAGCCTAGGAATGTCCTGACGTTCTCTGGCGTGTGAATCAGAAATGGGGATATCTACTTTCACAAAAAATGGTGGATTGCCACCATAGATGCTTAGTCATTGGCAAGATGGAGTGGTACCCGTGATAAAGGTAAAAATCATAAGGTTCCCTCACAGGCAATAGAAAATGTTATCAGTCTCCCAAAGAGATACCTTTATTCCCATACACTATTTGGGATATAGCAGAAACTTTGGAGAAACAAGCATGCTTCCAGATAGAGAACTGCAAAGTAAAAGGACTATGATGTGCACATTTAATAAATGTAATATTTACAAATGTCTGGTGTGTGACCTTCACCAAGGCAAACAGGGCATAGTTTATACCCATCCAGGAGAAAACTGGCAAAATGGAATCCTTCTGATGAACAGTCAAATAGATACCTAAAAGAGGACAGTGATGGCCTGACAACTGTTGGGAATCTTGAAGAAGAACCAACAGAAGAATAAATAAAATAAATTGAATTAGGAAGGGGAAAAAGCATTTAAGCAAAACCTCAGAGTTGAATGTGCTAACACTATTTTTAAAAAAGTAGGAATTTGATGGACTTTCCAGGAGTAGAACTTTTATCAACAATACTGTATGCTTTAAGAAATTCAGAATGGAGCTCTGTGCAAACACTTAAGCCATATAGGTGTGATGAAGAATAAAAAGATAATAGAACCCAAAACTTTCTCAAAGTGGAAGACATGAACCATACTGATATATTTTATTTATATTTCTATATACACATACCCCACCCATACATAATGTAATATATAACAATGAATTGGATTAAAAACATATTTTCTTGCATTGATGCTCCCTAGAATTCTTTTTAAAAGAGCTCAAACAAGATTTGAAACAGATATTTTGGAAAGCAGTACTTTATCTGTTTAATGCTGAAAATGAGTCAGTTGGTAACATTTAAAAACCCATAGTTAATCTACTTCCCCCCCAAAACCCCACAGTAATAAGCCTAACCCAAAGAAGTATTTCAAAGAGAAACTATACCCCCAACTGACCACTGTGCGTATTCAATCATGCCTCAGTAGTTTTACACTGACATTTTAAATCACCGAAGAGTTAATTGGAAGGAGAAAAGAAATTCATGTTTCTAGGACTGAATTCAACTGAGAATCTCATTTGCATATCAAACTGATGAAAATATCATTATAAAAAATTCACAACATCACAGGATAGTTATTAATAAATTATCTGGCCCAATTGTCAGACAAGACTTTCAAATGAGCCTTCCATGCCACCCACTTTGAATACAGTATTATTCTTCAAAGTGTAAAATATAAGCATGCCAACATCACATCCCCTAAAGATACTGGTTTAGTTTCCACTTTATTCTCTCTGCTCCCTCACAGAACTCCTTCCCAGTTTATATCAACCTTAATTTTCTTACAATATTCCTTGAGTTTGTAAAGTATCTGCTAATATATACATACGTATGAACAAAAAAATAGTCAGTGTGTGTTTGTGTGAACGTGTAAATAAATAACTTCAATTGTATCTGCAGTTTATAATTACGCTGTTTAAATTACTGAGTGTAAGGAATACTTATTAAATAGAATTTCAAAATGTATGTTCCATGAACAAGTCACTCATGTGCCTTCTATGTCATCAAAATACATGTTTAGAACCTTTCATAATATCCTGACCTCAGTGTTCAATTTCTATTTTAAGACTGCTGAAAACCCAGCTTTGCAAAGATATGAAATCACAAAGATTCAAAATATTCCATGGCACCCATGTGAATTTGATGCAATGCTCCAGAACACAATCGTGGGGAGTTTGGGAAGTGTGGCATAAATCAAACTAACTTGTGACACCAGTCCTTTTTATAAAGAGCCCTCTATCGTACATATTGGTGACCTACTTTTGAAAAGTTAAGCTTCCAGCATACTATAGAGTGTTTCTCAAATTGTTTTCATCAGAATTTTCAAAACCCATTTATTCAGCAACACCTCATACCTTGCTAAATCTAGGTGAACATGAGGAAAACTGTCTAATTTTCATATGATCATCATCATTTGTGTCTTCCTCCTCCTCAGAATCTAAGTGTTGATATCGCTCAGTACGAGCTGCAAACAAGAAAACAGATTTGAGCTCAAGTATTTGCACAAGGAGAAAGCCTACCGTATTAGTATTTTCTGCACTTAGAAGCAACTGTAGTGCGGTAAGGCATATGTGGCTGCCATAGTATGTCATGAGCATGCCAGAGTGTGGCTGCTGTGGAGTGTGGGAGGGTGCACAGCCACGCAGACATGTGCAGTGGGTACAAGCAGGCACACACTACAGAGTACAAGATCTTGGGCAGAAGTACAAGATCCTCAGGAGAAAAAGCAGCACGGGTGGGGTGGGGGGAGCAAATTACAGGAATTATTTGAAACTTTCCCTGCCCGCTTCCCCCTTGACTTGCTTGTGGGAAACTGGCAGGGGAGGTTCCAAATGGTGATCATGTGACCACAGGATGCTGGCCGGGGAGGTTCCAAATTGTGATCAGGTGACCACAGGATGCTGCAACCATTGTTAAGTGCAAGCCAATTGCCAAGCACCCAGATTATGATGTTGGGATGGGCAGAACTTCAAGGACTAGTTGTAAATACTACTCATTCAGTGCTGTCGTAATTTCTTATATTTATGAAAACATAAGCAAAATGCTAAAATAATTATAATCTCTGATCATTTTTCCTTACTGTCAAAATAACTAGTATCATCTTCTGACTCTAATTGTGGAATAAATTCTGCTTTTTGCCGTAGTAATCCATTCCAGTCTAAGTCTTTGAAGAACCTGTGTTGTTTCACTTCAAAAGCACTACCTGTAATGACAACAGTTGTGAGGAATTCTTCATATAGTAGCAAGAACAGTAATTGGAACACTGAACAGAAATACTGGGACCTCTCTAGCTATTTGTCAGTAGATGCATTTTTAAAGGAGTGTTTAAATATTGGCCACTATTAATCACTACTAAAACAAAATCAACTTGTTACAAAATCCACCAATACAATAATTGTACTAAGTTAGAAAGTTAGCAACAGACACTAAGATTACATATGCAATTATATTTTTTCTACTATGGAACTACTGTATTTACACTTTTTGGGCTATTTCACTCTAAATGGACAAAATGGCATAGAAGTGGCATATATGTATATCCAAAATGGCATATAACCTAATATTAGTAAGTATGAAAAAGTAAACAATTTACAGGTCATTCATTCTAAAATCATTTTTATAAATATGAAGCACCTGTTCCCAGTCTTTCCAAAGGGTTTTGTCGTAGGAGTTTACCAATTAAGTCCTGGGCATCTAGTGGTAAAGCTTCATCTCCTTCTGGCCAAACAATTTCATCTGCAGAAATCACATTGACAGGATTACACTCTGCACAGGATTCTATGCATAGCATAGTGTTTTCATGTCTCATGCCTCTCAACTTCTCCCTCAGATATAAGTGCCACCCCCCCCAACCAATGCTACCAATAGCATTCTTCAGTTAAGAGGATTCAGAGGGATCTGATCACTGGGTCAAAATGAGGAAAGCCAGACTGTGCTTTCATTCCTTTCACATGTTTGTGAAACGTCATGACACACATAAAAAAGGAGCAGGGCTTATACTGGAACAGGACAATGCTGCTTTCATCTCCTGCCCTACTGACAACTCTGCTTTCAATGTCAGGAGGATCTCTTAATGAGAGATGTACCAGATGATATGCACAGGCAAATTAATGTGATATTATGAAAGACATTCTCCAGGTACACATAAAATAATTATCTATTCTTTCAATCACTGTTCGATTAAATGCATGTTTATAATATTAAATATATTACATATAGATAGATAAAAGAATTGGTTCAAGGGCAGTCGCTACTGGGATAGGGCATGCCTGAAAGAAACAGTTTAGATCCTCTCCCTGGGACAAAAAAAAAAGGGGGGGGAAAGCATTGCTGCTTTATTTTATTTTGTGTCTTCAAGTCAATGTTGACTCTTGGCGACTGCCTGGACATAAGGGGAACTTGACAGGGAAGATTTCAGAAGTGGTTTGCCATTGCCTCCTTTGCGGAGGGAGGGAGAGAAGGAGGGGGGGACTAACCCAAGGTCACTCAGCTGCTTTTGTACCCAAGACTAAAACTCATGGCCTCTAAGTTTCTAGATTGGTGATGTAATCCTATACCAAGCTGGCTTTCACTGCTGCTTTAAGAGTTGTGTTAAGTTTAAAGCTAAAATTCCATAAAGCAGTAGCATCATTTTTCAGGCTCATTATGGAAATCTGAAAAAAGTTACAGTTCTTTAATGAATAGCTAAATATACTGCCCTCAGAGGAGGTCTGAAGCACTTCTGAATCATTTTTGAAGTACAATATGCATAGTGCTACTGAATGTACTGCAGGATAGTTGTTTTTTTAGTGTATGTATGGTACGTGTTAGCCAGGGATCATCGAGGTGGCTGGCTGCCTCTGTGAAAGGAAATTTTTCAGGGGGGGGGGTATCTTACCCGCGGATGCTTGAATGCCAGTAGGCAATTGGGG
>JANHFT010003267.1:113979-125049 GCA_032467955.1 Pseudoxenodon macrops | reverse complement strand
CCGATAATAAGACCACAGCCATATTTGGGGGATCAAAAGAAAATAAGACAGGGTCTTATTTTCGGGGAAACACGGTATGTGTTTGTGTGTCTGTATAATAGATACAATAGAAAGAAATGGGAAATTGCTGTTTCAAGCATCTTCTCTATAGAGTACTATATAACATACAGATGAATCACACCTGGGAAAAAACAACAAAAGGCAAAAGGGATAGCTGTAAAGGAGAGGGGTTAGCAGTTTAGGTACAAAATGATCTAAACTTGGATAGCTTTTCTAGAATGGATATATATGGAGATGAAAGGGGTATGCTGGTAAACAAAATACATTTAAATGTAATGAAAAACAGTGAAACAAGCCACATAAAATACCAAAATAAAATGACCCTACCAAGGAATTTGCATGAAATAAAAACATGTTTTGTTTTCCCACCTGAGTTTCAAATTGACTATGTTGCAAGGTACAAAGCTTAAGAGAATATTACAATACCACATTCCTTTAGAACAAAATTGGCAGAACAAAAGTGAGGATTTGACCCAATACCAAGGATAAAGAACTAATTCTCTCATAAATATTCTTCACTAAATAGATATTTAATCATCCTTATTCAGATCATTATGAGATACTAGTTTAAACAATACAATCAGGAAAAAATAAGTATCTTGTTTTCGGTTGAGCATACGAGTTTATGAGGTCTTACATATTCTTTGCTATAAACCAAGTCCCTGGAGATTATCATCTTTCAGAAACCCCAGTGCAATGCTGCTGTTTCTTCACAGGAAAAAAATAATACTTAATACTAAATCTAGATACATTAACTAATGGCAGAAGGTGATAGTGACAGTGTAAGAATTTGAGTAATCCTCACACTATCACTTTTCCTATCAGTTCAGAAGTGACTTATAACAGTTTTTAACACTTATAACCATTGCAGCATCCCCATGATCACATGATCAAAATTCAGACGCTTCACAACTTACTCATATTTATGATGATTGCAGTGTCCCTCGGGGTCAGGTTATCCCCTTTTGCGACAAGCAAAGTCAATGGGGAAGCCAGATTCACTTAACAATTGTGTCCCTAACTTAACAAGTACAGTGATTCACTTAGGAACATAAATTTTGGGCTGCATTGTGGTTATAAGTCGAGGTTCACCTATATAGAGCATCTAGTATTGATTCTGATAGTTACAGTTTTAGTTCCTAATTACTTAAGACTTAACAAATTTCACATCATTTTGTTTGCCAGTCCACTTTTGAAAAACATACTTCAAAATAAATGAAGTCTACTTTGTATTGATAACAGTAAAAAACATCCACTTGTTTTAATGCTACAATAAAATCTTTTATTTTGTTGATTTCTTGACTTCTCTGGGGAGCACAGAAAATTATTCCCAAAATGAAGTGCTTACTTTCAGCCTGTCTTTTTTCAAGAGAAAGTGTCTCCATTTTTTTCTTTAATTCTTCAGTTTCTGCTGTTATGTTTTGCTTCAGTTTGTTCAGTTCAGTCTGATGTTTTACAGATAACTCTTCAGATACATTTTTTAAACTGACTTCTACATTCAAGGCCCATTCCTTTTTAAGATTCTAAAAGGAAATTAAATTTAATAATGAAAATTCCATTACCTTAACATTTTTTCCAAATTTGACTTTGTAACTTTAGCAACTCTTCTACTCTGTCCCAGCTACTAGTGTAAGACTTCACAAAAACAGAATAGGATTCTATTGCAAGGCCTCTATCAAAACATGAAATACAACCTACCTCCCCCCCCACCCCCAAGAACACTAACATCTTAATCATCTCAGGATTGTTTTAGCACCTCTGAAATCTGTCTCCTAATGGGAAACACAGAACTCTGAATATATCCTAAACTATGTGACCTTAGGAAAACTGGGATTGGCAATTTCACTCCTATACTTGCTCTTACATAAGGGGCATTCTGGAAAAACCGAAGCAGCAATGTTTGTCACTCCTTAGCACTGTTGCCCCATACTTCTTACATACATATATTCTTTTTTCCATGCCTTTAATACAGTTATTACTTTTCTGCACTGCAAGGCAGAAGAGCCCAGAGTTATGCAGGTGGTAATGGTTCCCAGATACTGATTGCCAACCTATCAGCTATTGAAAAACAGTAGCTAGGATGAAGATAGGAGAGGCAATAGCCAAGGGTGATTTAGTTGCTGCAGTGTGATTCCACACAAGATGGACAGTAAGCTCAAGGTATTTTCTGTAGTGTGAAGTTTAACCTACATTAGAAATGAGAACACACAGACCTTATTGACATCTTAAAATTATATATATAAAACCCGTTTTAATTAGCATATTCAAATCAGATTCTGAACAATATTAAAACAGATCTTCTAATTTAAAAGATAGAAAATAAGATGTAATAAAAGTAACAAATTACATACAATACCTCCAAAATATGAAGATGCTTCTCCTCCAATTCCAGACTTATTTTCTCCTTCATTTTATCTGCAAAATGAAGTGGAACAGAATGGGACTGACATACAGGTTTAAATGAATGTTTTTTTTAAATTTGGTAGTGAAAGCACATTCAAATTTTCAAAGTTTAGTATAAATGTTTGCACGTTTCTTGTTAATATTCCCTCCTTCAGCTTGTACAAAATCGTCAGAATATTACGAAGTTTAAAATGTATGTTTTATTTCATTTCATTTTTAAAATTTTACTGGCAATTCTTTTTTTCCATTTTATTTAATCACTCTGAATATACTGCATGATCCATTATTACAGTATTTGGGAATCGTTTTGCTTCCTATTTATTGTTTCCAGTAATAAATCAGCTCATCAAAAAATTTGGTGTTTTATTAATCATATTCTTCAGTCAAAATCTATAAGTTGTATACCCATGTCAAGTTGATGTTTCAAAACCATTTCTTCCTTTTCTTTCTGATTCTGTTTGTTTACATGCTCCAATTCAAAATGGTATCGACTTTGCAGAACTGCAATTTCTTGAGCATGCTTATCATTGAGCATTTCACGGAGTTCCATTAGGGCAGTTTCCTTTTCCTTTGTCAGATTCATTTGCATTAGCTCCATCTGAGATGTGCATATGTTATTTGAACTTAGTCTTATGGCTTCCTGTTTAAGATTATCTGGGACCTACAAATGAAAGAAGACAGCATATGAACGAATATGCTTTATTAAAATTATCAGTTTCTCACAGTATTAGAGTTCCAAAGCTGTGCTCCTTGGACTCAAGCTGCTACTAAAAACAGAAGATATATTAGGTTTATATGGGGTTTTGAGGGCAGCATGCTGTTTCCTCACAGCTTGGTTTCATAATTAGTATAACATCATGCTGACAATATAAATGGCACAAATTAAAATCTCTATTGGTTGCAATCAATAAGGATTTAAGATCTGCAATAGCCAAATACTTTATTATTCTATTGAATACTGTACCTCAGCTTGCTGCAGCTCCTCTTGAAGCGTAGCTTCCATTTTTTGTTGTAAGTCTTCTAATAACTGCTTTTGTTTAGCATGTAGGTTTTTGTTCTCATCTTGACACTTAAAAAATTCACCTATGTCATACTTTTGTTCTTGTTCCTGAACCTAAGGAGAAGAGCATTACATAAATTTATACACAAAAACATTCACATATCCATCAGAAACATGATAACCAAATTTCAAGGTTGGAAACAAAATTTGCTTTTTATTATAACCCTGAGATCAAGCAGCTGCAGTAAATATATACTTGGAATTAAGTAACTCCAACTTCAAGACTATTTTAAGAATCAGAACTGAATTTCCAGTCCTTTTTAAAAAAAATTGAGTTTTCTTCATCAGCAATATGCTTTACTGTTTGAGGTTGGTCATTTTTCCTGCTGATTTTAAACAACACACTGTTCTATTTCAAATAACAAAGCTATCCAGATATACCTTCACTCTTCCGATAACAGCATAAAGGATTATTAAAATGTACATGTACTTTTTCCACCTCCAAGATTACAACAGTTTGATTTGTACCCTTTTCCCCTGAAAATAAGACCTCCCTGGATAATAAGCCCATTCAAGCTTTTCAGTGCATGTGCTAAAATAAGCCCTCCCCCAAAAATAAGCCCTCCCTGAAACACAGCAGCAGCCATAAGGTAACCACGCTTGCCGTTTCCTCCACCTGAAAAATAATAAGACCTCCCCAAAAATAAGGCCAAGCGCTTATTTCGTAGGTCAAAAGAAAATAATAATAAATGTCTTATTTTCGGGAAAACACTCTTCTTAATAGCAATAATTACATTTATGTTAAAATTGTGACCCTAAGGGGCTGATGTATAATGATTAAACAAAACATTGGGTGAACAACAACACACTAACAACCTATGTCTAAAAAAAACAATTAGAATGCACAATTCCTGCTCAAGTGAAAAGCCCAACATATTTAACCAAATCGTTCAATCCCTTACATTCAGTACCTGGATGTTTAAATCATCATTAAAGATGATAAATTATTGCATCGTTTTAATTATTATAAATTATAAATATGAACATGGTCTCTGCTGGACTCATAACTGAGTAGAAGTTTGCTTCCAGAACAGCAGAAATTTAGCTTGGAGAAAGTGGAGAAAGCAGCTAAGAGAGAGAAGAATAAAGGCACTTTCAAAGCACTGATGAGTAAGTAGAAAGGTGTTTTCTGTTTTAAGTTTTGAAATAACTGTAGAGATCAAAATGTGATATGCACACCTGGGAACATAAGACTAAACTACATAAACATGCACAGGACAGATCTCACGACTGATCCTTATCATTAGTTGTGTGAGAGAGATATTTATGCTTCTTTTTCTTTTGGACCAAATATCTATAATGTACTGCATGCCTACGTTAGGGTGTAGTCCGAGGACTACCTCTTTATATCAGTAATTCCTCAGTCCCACAATATGTCAAGTGCTTAACAAAGGGAATCTTGAATTGCCCTTGGAAACCAACTGACAATACAGCCACGTAGCAGTGGTGACACATGGGCAATTTTCAAGGTAATGTTCTTGCAGCGGCATTAGTCATGTTGGGGGTGGTGGTGGAGGGGGCCCTGCTTTCAGCGCAGGTGGAGAAGGAAGCTGCACTGACTGCTCCCTTAGTTAACTTGTTCTTTTGTTAGAAATCCAGAGGCTGTCAGGAGATTAAGGTGCCTGTCTTAAATAGGGGTTCACACAGCTGTGAGGGTGACAACCTAGAACACCGAAAGTCAACCCAACACATCCAAATCAAGTGTCTGGCATAACCTTAAGCTTGAAGATCCATGCCTACATCGGTTGAGAAAGAAATATTGAATGTATTTTTGCATAGGGATACTAAAGCACTTGCCTAGCATCACAAAACTGTTCTGCAAACTGCTGGCAGCAATATGTAGCCTGCGTTTCCCACAAGCAGCAAAACCCTTATTCTCAAACAAAACAAAGTACGGTACACGCCGATGTATTGTGGGTGTACAAAACTCTCACAACACACATATTTTGACTTTTGCTGAAAACACTAAGGAAACAGCTGCTTTGAAGTCAGCATATTTCAAGCTCAGAACATTTAGCCCAAATTCTGAAGAGGTTCTCAGTCATCCAGGTCATGGTTGTCCCAAAGGTGGCAACTGGACTTTCTTGGTTTTTTTCTTTTGAAGATGTTTTGCTATACATCCATTCCATTTCCTCTGGAATGGATTTCCAGAGGAAAAATTGCAGACTACAGGAACCATTTGCACTACTCAGGTGACCCTGAGGACACAGATAAACCTCCAAGTGCTTCAATGACCCTCTTAAAGGGTGCAAATTACCAGCTGTCTGCAAGAAATATAAATCCTTCCATTCCCCACTATCCTGTCAGAGCTGAAGAAGCTTCTTGGATGAGAAGTGAAACGTCTTCAGAAGAAAAAACAAGAAAGTCCAGTTTCCTCCTGAAAAAGCACCTTTGGGACAACATTTAGTACACTTTTACCAGCTATGTGAGGACTAGTCCTCTCCATTATTCCATCTTAAGTTAAAACTGTAAAACGAGATGGTGAACTATCCTGGAGGAATAATGAAACATTGAAAGAGCAAAACAGTGAAAAAATATGTAATTAGCATATTATCTGCTTCTGTACTTCTGATAATCTTAGCATAATTTGTTGCTACTTAGGCTCCTTTGCAAGGAATGAGAAGGTACATTAATTATATCCATAATTTATTAAACCAATTAGAACTTGTTTCCAAAGCAGCTTGCAATTAAAATATACAAACAGATATACAAACATCATAAAGTATAGCAATGTCTAGAACAGTTTTTTTAATCTTAGGAGTAGCTGACTTCATCTTGATTCAAGGGCCTTCACATAGAACAGATGGAAGGATCTGCAGACGAATTCAAGGGCTTCCTCAGACAATTTTATTATTCTTAGGTATGCTAGCATTATAACCTAGCTTTATAGCAGGAAGTAGAATAAAATATAGTCTGAATTTTCAAATTTGAAGTGGCAAATTGACATATTTCAACTCTCTGTTTCTCAATTCATAAAGATAAGATCAGTCTAGTTCATTGTTTTGTGTTTTTCACAATAATGAAATTTGTCACATATGTTCCTCTTGGCTTCTAGGTGCTTGCTAAAAAAGAAAATTTCAAAATGACCATCAAATCATTAGTATTTTTTATTATTAACACGCTCTGATGCTAATTAGTTAGACATTCTACTCCCCCTCCCAACTTGAAAATGGAGAGAAGGGGATAGGATAGGAGAAGATTCTGTGGGGCAAGGCTGAGGGAGAGAAGGGGATAAGATAGGGGAGGGGAGGATTCTGTGGGGCAAGGCTGAGGGAGAGAAGGATAGGATAGGAGACGTTACTGTAGGGCAAGCCTGAGGAAGAGGATAGGATATGTTTCTCTGGGGCAAGGTTGAGCAAGAGAAGGGGAGAGGAGAGGCCATTCTCCTTTGTGCTGCTTGTAGAGTCCAAGCATGGGATTCAATCCATCTGCTTGGCCAGAAACTGAGTTGCAAAATCTTTGTCCCGCCTCTTCCTCCCAGCCAAGCCTCAGTTTTTTTCAATTCAGTCGGCCTAGAGAGACGCTATTTGAGTTGCTCCTTACAGGAAAATATTACACTTATTGTATTATAGCGATTTGAGAGAGTGGGAGTTGTGACACAGCTGCGGAGGGCGCAAGTCGGCTTTTGAGCCGAGATCGGATCTCAGATAGCTGCCATTGCTGAGCATCTGGGAGGATCACATTCCGACGCTGGCTGTTAAATTCACTTCATATCCAGCGGGATCAGAGGTCACAGATGACCCTCAGGTGACCGAGGCTTCGGTGAAAAGGAGGGCAGACGACCAGATTGTGTGCCTGTGAACCGTTGTGCCAGTTTTTGCGCCATTTACATTTGGAAGGCACTTATGACCGTGTTGCCAGTTTCGCACCTTCGTTTCTCTTCTGTTTCTGCAACGGATTCTATTTAGCCTAAAAATTTGTGTTGTCTGTTTTGGCGCTTCAACTTCGCGGTGAGTACTTTGCTGCTCGTGGTAACTTGCAGGCCCTTATTCAGCCCCAATTTGTCTGGCAGTGCATAATTTCCCAGCGGTTATTTCGATAATTATGGCAGATCGCATGGATTCTATCAGCAGTAATTCAGATGATTCTCCTCATAAACAACAAGCTTCTGAGCTCAGAAGGGCCAGATCGGTGTCTAAAGAGCCCTCTACCAGAGCTAAGGCCAAACATTCTAGATCCACTTCTTCAGCATCAGATAAAGTTGCAGAGAGAAGGCAGAAAGCCTTGGAGAAGCAGTTTGCAAAGGCTAAAGAGCAGGCAGAATTCATTAGGCATCCAATGTCATCTCCAGACGCCTATTATGGCTTCGCCAGCGGCAAGCCAACACAAAATGCAAATGGAGGTTAGCAGCAGCTCCATTCAAAGGGGGGCAGCTATTGGGTGAGGTGTTAGACCCCATCCTAGTGGAGGGGAAGGATAAGAGGAAGGTCCTTCCGCATCCTCAACGATGGGCAGAGAGTAGACTCACACACCCTATTATAGGAGGCAGCCCTTTTGTGGCCCTGATGAGGGATTCCCTGCCCCAAGTTACCAGAGATCCTTTCCCCAAAACTATGATAGGTCATCATTCCGTGATAGGGCTTGACAACTGGCCTTACCGTCGATCAAAGTGACTCCCGATCAGAGATCCCCATTGGCGGCAGGTTAAGGATGTTTGCCAGCCAATGGCAGGATACCACAACAGATGCTTGGGCATTGCAAACAGTAAGGCTCGGTCTAACTCTAGAGTTTGCTTCCAGTCCTCCCAGAAGATTCATTCAGTGCCCGATTTCCAGGAACGCCTCTAAAAGGACCCTAGTGGAGTCCGAGATCCAGCACCTGCTGGACATCAAGGTCATCGAACCGGTGCCAGTGGAGCAGTGGGGTCTTGGATTTTACTCAGTCCACTTTCTGGTACCCAAAAGTTCGAGGGGGGGGGAGAATGGGACAAAGAGCTATACTGAATCTGAAAGAACTCAATGTACATATCAAATACAAAAGGTTCAAGATGCAATCTCTGCATATCATCCTGGGTTGCATCAGACAAGGAAATCTCTTACCTCAATAGATCTCAAGGAGGCATACCTCCATGTGCCCATCAGACTGTCATACAGGAGGTTCCTCAGGTTCGCATATGCGGGCTACCATTGGCAGTACAGGACTCTTCCCTTCGGCCTTTCCTCAGCCCCGTGAACCTTTACCAAACTCCTAGATGTCATAGCAGCCCATCTGCAGGTGAAGCCCATACGACTGCAATGTTATCTCAGCGACATCTTAATCCAGTTGTTGTCCAAACTGCAGGTGGAACAGGACCTGGTAATCATGGTCCAAACTCTCCAGGATCACAGATTTTCTGTGAACTGAGAGAAAAGCCAAATGACACCATCTACCAGCCTACCGTAGTACATTTAGGGGCAGTGATGAACACGCAGACATCTCAGGAATGAGGAGACAGCTTAAGGACCATCATGTCACAGGTCAAGGCTTTAAAGCGGGTACCCTTGTTAACTCTTTCCCAACTATTGGGAAAAATGATATCCTGCCTGGCTATAGTCCTGTGGGCCCTTTTTCACACGAGGCCCTTACAATGACTCCTATTACCCAGTCAGAGATTAGGGCATAGCAATTCCAAGGCCAAAATCACGGTTCCCAGCTGGGTACTTTTTTCCTTGGATTGGTGGATGTCAGAAGCCATGGAGAAAGGCTGTCTCTTCCAAGATCCTGCCTGAATGGTGGTGACCTCGGATGCCAGTCTCTTTGGCTGGGGAGCCCACCTGGACTTCGAAGTAACCCAGGGTCGGTTCTTGTTGGAGGAGCTTCGCAACAACATCAACTGACTGGAACTGAGAGCTGCACGCCTGGCACTCTGCCACTTCCACACCACCTTGTCAGGTCAGCATGTGCTACTCCTGACAGACAATGTGATGGCCAAAGCACATGTCAACAGACAGGGCAGCACCCATTTGAAGGCTCTGATGCGCAAGGTGATGGCCTTGTGTCTTTGGGTGGAAAGCCACCTACTGTCATTACGGGCGGACCACATCTCCGGAGAGTGCAACACTGAAGCGGATTGGTTGAGCAGAACAACCAAATCGATCAGGTAGAATGGTGACTGCACCCAGACCTCTTTCACCAGATAACAGTGAAGTTCGGGGTTCCAGTGGTGGACTTATTTTCCAGTCCACAAAACACTCACCTTCCAAGGTTTTTCTCCCACTTCTGGACGCATGCGGCCGAAGGCATCAATGCCCTTCACTGCCCATGGACCCAGGACCTGTTGTACGCTTTCTTTCCGATTCCTCTCATACTGAGGGTAATCAGAAGGATCCTGGAGGAGAAGGCGGTGGTGCTACTGGTGGCACCTCACTAGCCATTGTGCACCTGGTTTGCGGACCTAGTGACTCTTTCCATATCTTGTCCTTGGATGATACTACCCCACAGGATCTCCCTCAGCCGAGGGGCTGTGCAACACCCGAACCCTCAGTGGCCGTTTGTCACTTGAAGACAAGATCCTGTGGAAGAGGCACCTTTCCGGGAAGGTGATCTTGAGCATTTTGGCTTCACGTAGGGCGTCCACAAACAGGATATATGATGCCACCTGGAGATCATTTTGTCGCTGGTGTACTAAACAGAACTTGAATCCAACGTCAGTGGCAGTTCCAAGGGTGTTAGACTTCCTGCAGGTGGGCCTTGAGAAGCAGTTATCCATGAATACCCTCCGCAGACAAGTGGCGGCCTTGGCCACTGTCCTACCAGGCGAGGGAGTGATCCCCCTTTCACGATATCCCACAGTATGTAGTTTTTTGAAAGGGGCATCCAATCTGTTACCCCCAATGATTTTGTTACTGGCAGCCCTTTCCGTACGACAAGACCTGTGCATTTTTCATCCAAATAGAGTTGTACTCTGTTTTGATCCGACATTTATACCTAAGATCAATACCTGGTTTCACACGGCACAAGAAGTAATTTTACCAGACTTTTGCCCTAATCCAAGACATCCGAGTGGACAGTGCTGGCATACCTTGGACGTCCGCAGGGCCCTTCGCAAGTACTTAACTCGGACTGCCTCATTCAAATGGTCTGAATTGTTATTTGTGTCCTTTCAACCCAGGTCCATGGGCAAGAATGTATCTTCATCCACCATCGGATGCTGGCTGAAGGCATGTTTTGCTTAGCCTATGAACATCTGGCTTGGCCTACACCTTGCCATGTCACAGCATACTCGACCAGAAGCGCCACTACCACAGCGGCCTGGGCTATGCAGGCCTCAATCCAGGAGATTTGCAGGACGGCCACCCCCTCACCGTTTGTGAGGAATTACAAACTGGACAAATTTGCCTCAGTTGAGGAGGCGTTCGGGAGATGAGTGTTACAACAGGTTCTGCCAGCCGAGGGGACCCTGGACCATTCTGATTCCCGCCCTACGACCGTTTAGCTTGGGCATATCCCTTGCTTGGACTCTCCAAGCAGCACACAGGAGAAGGAACGTTGGACTTACCTGAACATTTTTTCTATGTGCGCTGCGGAAAAGTCCAATCCCACCCTGGTTTTGCAAAGGTCCAGGTCCA
>JANHFT010003267.1:90709-106697 GCA_032467955.1 Pseudoxenodon macrops | reverse complement strand
GCAGGCTTACCTGGCAGGCAGATCAGGGGCTCAGCGCTTCAGGCAAGCAAGCTACAGAGCACAGACTGGGCGGGGCAGGGCCAACAAGCGGTGAGCAGCGGACCGGTTCAGGGGCGTGGCCAGCAACCATTGGTAACGGTTCGGGCGAACCACACCACATGGCTCCTAACGGTTCTACTGAACCGGACCGAACCGGTAGGATTTCACCCCTGCCCTACATGACAGGTCCATTGGAACTTTCCCAGCAACCAAAATAAAGCAGTGACAGCAGTGGAAGAGTACTCTAAATGGGCCCTGACGAGAATCGGAGCCTTTCAGATCCCTCTGCCCCCAAGCAGAAGCAACGCATTTGCTCGTGTCTTGTTCCAACCTGTGTTTGCCAAATGGAGAAAGCCTCCACAGGCTGCTCAGGATATCCATTGCCTCCTAACGAGCGAATGGTTGTTCAAACTGTTCTGCATGGCGAGTAATATGCCAGTTTTGCTCTCTCTTTTCTCTTCACTCCTTTTTAAATGACATATTAATGTCACCCATATTTTTTGCAGGGAATTATGACAATTATGGCTATGCCTTACAAAGTGCACTGAGAAGAAGGAAAGACCTTTTACAGCAGCTCAGAGTATGATATCCCTAATTCTTATCATTTTCTTTTAAAAATGGAATAAAATACACTTTCTTCTGCTCACTTTTTACTATGTTAATACAATGTTAGTAGTTTAGTTCTTTGCCAGATAATGTTTCATGTAGTTTAATCAAAATGCATTTAAAAAGGCCAAATAAGCCATCATGAATATAACTAAATACTTACAACAGGAACAGGAAGTGCCTCATAACAATACATAGAGGTAAATCCTAGAGAGGCAGGAAATGCATCACAGAATAATGTAGATGAATACTAAAGAGGAATAAAGCTGCATACAAGGCAGCTATAACACCTGTAACAGATAATATCAGTTTAGATAAGATGATGTGGGAATTTAAGAAAAGGAAAAATTCTAGGGAAAAGCAAAGTAATTTTGAGTAGGTAAATTTGGGAGAGAGACATGTATCATGTTTCTTTTTTTTAAAGGAAAATCTCTTATAGCACTTTTAAAGTTTAATAAAATTGGAAGGTAGAGTTATGCAGTATGACATCTATTTCCCTACAATATATTGAATACAATCAGAGATGGGTTCTGAATCTTCTTACTGCCGGTTCGCTCAGAGTTGCACCTCGAGCATGCGTGCAAATCATGCGAGCAAGCGCATGCGCAGCAGTAAAAAACTAGCTTATGTGCACATGCATAAGCAAAATTTAGCTTCTGCACATACGCAGAAGCAAAATCCAAGATAGCGGCACCCACGAAGCCACCGACAGAGCCAGCTCTGTGATGTCACCGCAAAGTTACTACCTACTCTATAGAACCGGATAGAACTGATAGGAGCCCACCTCTGAATACAATTAATGAAAAGTTTAATGTTAAGGTTTTTTTTGCTAATGTCTTTAGCAAGAAAAGATTATATGCTGGAAATGTCTTCAGTTTCTGTCTCATTACAGGTTGGTTTTGTTTAAGCAAAAAATGAGTTTAGAAAAACTATACTTTATATTATAGGAACAAAATCTTTTGGAAGAGATTTCAGTACCACAAAGTTTACCAAGAATTCATAAAAAGCCCTTGAATCCACATCATATCTACCAAATTCCTCCTCCTTCTCCTCTTCCACCTCCTTCTCCTCCTCCTCCTCCTCCATTTCCTCCCCTTCCCCCTCTACCTCAACAACCAAGAATTATCCAGCAAACAGTAAGTGTTTTCTGCTTTATTTCAAGGAGGAACAAAACACACACACCCAAATCAAACTAATTCAAACAAAACAAATGTGGGCAGCACAAATTTATTACATAACAAGTCTGGAACATCGTTTCATCAGTACATCATGGTTTCATAAGATCTCTTGGGGTATTGTTGGGTTGGTTCCAGATTTTATAACTAGCAATGTGATTGCAGATATTAATGAGAACTGTAATATATTCACTATCTAATCTCTGCATATTAGGCTATGCAGGTTTCTGCATATCAAGCAGGACGAGTTACTTTGTTGTGCCTTAATCAGATGGTAATTCTTGATGAACAAAATTTGGTGGCAGATTTCAATTCCTTAACAAATTACCCTGAAGATGACACCACATATTAATTGGTGAATGTTCCAACAGTGTATACATTAAAGCACTTTAGCACTGATATGATAAATTTAATATTGAAGATTTAAATAAACTTTATTTTCAATTTGAGTAGCATTATGTGAGACTCTAAAACCCTAGATACAACTCTTAGAATTGTACCAATCATGACCAACTGTAATTTTTAATAAAAGAATTATTAAACATATGGAAAATAATACTCATAAACATTTATATTGTTATGTTTTATGTTATATTATGCTACATACTGTTATTATCAAATCAATTTATATGGCTGCTACAAATGCAATTCTAGGCAGCTATCAACATATTAAAACAATAGAGAAAGAAATACAACATAAGTATTACATTTAAAGTGCTTGTGTTGTATTTCTTCCTCTATTAAATTAAATCTAATTTAATTTTTTGTCCCGGTCATTCTCCACTTCTTTGTAACAATCTTCTTCTATGATGACCTTTTCAATCTTCATGAATCAGCATGCAATTCTTCAGAACATACAGCTTTGCTAGCTTCTCTCCTCTCCATTAAACTCTTCCTAGTTTTCACTGTTTGTTTGCTCAGTGAATTCTATGTAAGTATAACATTTTAATTGTTTAAAATGTTGTCCATTAACTTCATTCAGCTGCAGATATACAGTAAGAATGGAGCTACGGTTTACTTTTTAACTAGTCTTTTTTCTATCCTTTTTCTTTTGCAAGTTACCACAGCAACCAGCAACTATAATTCAACAAATACCTTCATATCATCCGCCACTCATTACACAGATTCCATCTCCACAGTCCTTTTCAGTACCCAGATCTGGGAGTATTAAAGAAGGTATTTGTGTTCAAAAACTATAACTATGTGTACACTATGAAGGAATAACTCTCATTTAATATAGTAGAACTAACTTTAAATCCTAGGAAATATATCTAAGATTACAGCATGCTGCAAAGCTAAAACCCAATGCAAATTGACTCAGAATTAAGTCCACTGGACAGAACTTGGACAGGATTGTTGATAGGACTCCTATCTATGTACACAAATTTAAGAGTAAGATTGGTTGTGTACTGGATAAATTTAATACATGCAACAAAACAAGGGCTTGTGGATAAGATAGTGGCACCAAGTGACAGGAAATCTAGATTTGCACACAAGTGCTAATCTTAAATTACAACCAGACAATCCAAATACTGTAAATACTGTAAATAAAGGGACAGAAAAGATTCAGTCACACTGCTGACCAATATAGCTTTGAAAAGAAATAAAACCATTCATGGCACTTTCCCTGACAACTTTACCATACTGGCAGGGATGTCTGCAGGGAGGATCAAGAGCCTCAAAATGGCAGGCATAAGCAACAGAAGGCAGAATGGTGCCTTTGAGAATTTATTTAGTTCCCACCTTTATTATTTTTACATAACTCAATGATGCATGAACATATCCAACAAACATTCCTCCTCCTATTTTCCCACAATGACAATCTGTGAGGTTATCCATAATGGCATGCTCGGGCAGTTTTCTTCAGCCTGGGTTCTCTGTACAGATGCAGAGCAGGGGTGGGTTGTGGATTGTTTTGCTGCCAGTTCGCTCAAGATTGCGCCTCATGCATGCGCAGCAATCAAAAATTAGCTTCTGTGTATGCGCAGAAGCAAAATCCAAAATGATGGTGCCCACAGAGACACTGAAGGACCCAGCTCCATGACGTCATCACTGAGTTACTACCAGTTCTAAAGAACCGGTTAGAACTGGTAGGAATCCACCTCTGGTGCAGAGAATAGCTGACAAAATGTGGCCAAAGATGTGGCTGCTTTAAGGAGCTACAAAAGATGCTACTTGAGCACTCTGCACACTCTAAATAAACATATATTACTCTGATATAATGTAGGCAAATAGCTAAGAACCTGCTTGACTTTTTTTCATTCGATTGAAAGATTTATTATGTCCTTTCCTAGATTCTATCTGGGCAGACTTTGAAAATAAAGGAATTTTGAACTAATCATTTCCTTCTTTTTTGAAGAACTTGGTGTATATCTGTAGTACGTCCACTGTATAACATATTCAAGTTCTTAACGTATTATTGTTCATACTTTTAAAATATAAATTTTGCAGCTCAGCTAATACTAGGCTGCTTGTTTTTATAAAAAGGCGCTGATCTGAGAGATTACGCTGTTCAAATGGCTGTACTTCACCCTTTGGATTACATTATGTTCTCCATTATAACCATAGGATGGTCTTGAATTGTCCTTTATCCTTTATAGATATGGTAGAAATGATGCTAATGCAAAATGCACAGATGCATCAAATCATTATGCAGAACATGATGCTGAAATCTTTACCACCAACATATTCACCAACTAGTGGGTACGGGGTCCCTATGCTTCAACATGGACAACAGGTAGTTATGTTTTTAAAGGACTTTCAGTAATAACTATTTAGTCTGAGTCATATCTGTACATTTATGTGTGCTAATCATTTTAATGGTCAGTGTCATTCGAATTGAGATTCTTAAAAGAATGGATTATAGTGTACAGATAGTTCTCATTTAGGGACCACAATTAGGACTGGCAGCTCTGTCATTGATGGCTCACTGACAAATCACACAAGAAGACTGTGCTTTCCTTTTCCCCATTTCCCCACCTCTGAAATGTTCAGCCAGACACTGGGATAATTAGCAAGAAGGGAATTCATGTTTCTAGTTACAATCATTGGAGAGAAAGGGATTACTCATGAGCAAGTAAGGCACATTTATGGGGAATACATCAAAAGGAATGCACTGGCACCAGGAATCATGAGTGTACTACATAAACAGCCTGCTGTATTCCCCATTGTGTGCCTGCTTAGTCAGTGGTGGGATTCAAATAATTTAGCAACTTGTTCTCTGTCCTAATGACCAGCTGGATAGGCATGGCTTAGTGGTCATATGACCGTGTGGGCGTGGCCAACTGTACATCACGTTGATGGCTGCTTCGCCTTGGTAATAAGTTGGTAATAAGGGTTAACAAGAGAAGCAGTTTCTGTAAGCAGACCAATAAAGATTAGGCTAGAAACAACACCAGAATGTTTCCTTCCTGCCTTCCTTACAGGATTAGCCTTGTAAAGTGGAAAAAAATAAAATAAGATTTCTTCCAACAACCGGTTCTCCCAGCTGCTTAGAAAATTAACAACCGGTTCTCCCGAATAGGTACGAACTGGCTGAATCCCATCACTATACTTACTTCTTATAATCCCTTCCACTCCATTCTCTCTGCTGTGTGTGTGGGGGTGGGTGGGAGGAAACTAGCAATTTCTGTAGGCAATCTCCCCTGTATCTGATCCCCTTTTCACCTTTTTTCCCCAATTTGAAACCTAAGCTTTCAAATACTTAAAAATTTCAGTACTGAAACTACATAGTAGTTTTGGCAAACTTCGAAAGTATATTAACATATCCAATCAAAACAAGTGAAAGCATTGTAGAATGAAATATTTTGTGCTTCTTCCAACATGAAAGATTGGCCCTCCCTCAGTGGAGTTTATTATGGTGGAAAGTGAGTTTGTCACTGATTTGTTAATGTATTTTGTGAGTCTGAAACAAAGGAGAAAAAATGAATTTTAAACCATAAGCTTCAAATCAGTATCGAAATCATGGCATCATTTGACTTGATGTATTTAATATATTATCCTGATTTTTTAAAAATTATCTGCAGCTTATTGCTCCTCTTCCAGCAAGAGTGGAGAAATCACGACCATCAACTGTACATCACCATCACTATACCTCTTTAGGAGCGCCAACTATTCCTTCTCAAAGTGGCTTTCCCATGTGGCCATTAGTTCTGCAACCTGGCCTTAGCCCACAACTGGAAGGTTTCCCATCTGAAGTACATAATCTGCCCATTCCAGTTAATGCATCACACACGTAAGTCAAGAGTTTGCCGCAGTAGAAAAACTGGTTGCGAAGTTTTCTAAGACATTTGTTCTATTTCTTCCCTTTTTACAGTATTCTAGTTCTGGTATGTGTTAGCCATAAAGAATCACAGAAACAAGAATAAATTATTGTGAAATATCAAAAGTCATCTTTTCAGGAATAACAAGTTTTGTTATATTCCATTATACCAATCCCATGTCAGTTTTCTAAGCAGATGTTAGGCCTTTGTAGCCTTTGAAAAGTTTCCCTATAGCAAGTCATATATGAGTTACTTTCAATTGCTCAAAGGTGCAGTAAAAAGGAAAAAAATAGATAAATCATATAAAATTATATCATTACGTAAATATATATTTCTAACTACACATTTTCCTTCCCAAAGTGTGCCACCTCACAGACTGCTTGGATTACCTTCGGGTTTGTAGATTCCATAGCAACAATCTAGAAAAGGTAATTTAAGTTAGACTTCCTGGACCTGCATTTATATCAGTGCTACATCAGCATGCCAGATTAGCCCTTCTCTGTCTGCTAAGATTTGAACTTTTTTAGATTGTTCCACTAGGCACAACTAACAATAAATTGCCACATGTTACAGTGATGTTCCTCAACTTGCCCTGTAGGGCTTCTCTCATAACTTTGTTGAGCTTTTCTGCTTTCATGAAGTGAGGGCAGAATAAAGATGAATAATCCTGAATCTAGGAAAGTCCTCTCTAGATTGATAGGAGTGCAAACACATTGGCTATACAAGGTGGGAATTATAGCCCAACACCCCTCAAAGCTTGAGTTTGTACATTTCCAAATCTGTATCACCTGTTGAGAAGGAAAGTAAGCAAGCATCTTTTTCCAATTTCTGTACAGCATAGGAGTTCTGGTTACATCTTCTTGCATGAAACTTCTATTTGTTCAGCTGATCATTTTGTAGTAAGATTCTCCTGGAACAGCTGATATAGAGAACTCCTGTTAGGGAAAAGTAATCTGCATATTAGATAATGTAAGCTTATAAAGACAAAGCTGTAAGTTCTCACAGATTCTACTACAGAATTTATACTAGACCCCAATTGATGTGGTAGGTACAGAGGTGGGCTGCTGGGGGTTCGCAGGGGATTGGGAGAACCTCTAGCTATGATTTTGTGCAGTTTGGAGAACCCCCACATCTCATTCCTGGCTGGCCCCGGCCACCCTACCCTGCCCTGCCCAGGAGTCCAGGTAAGTGCAGGGTGCGTGTGGAGGCTCGGGGAGGGTGAAATGGGCCAGGCCTGTTTCAGGCCTCCAGAGGGCCTCCAATGCCTGGGGAGGCTGTTTTCGCCCTCCTGGAGGCTCAAGAAAATTATCTGGAGCCTGGGGAGGGCAAACCCCCCCCCTGCTGTGGTGCAGGAGGCTGACTAGGTCATACCCACCATGGCCACGCCCACCCAGCAACCGGGCAGAGAACCCCTTGGTAAGATTTTTGAATTTTTGGTTAGGTACCATAACTGTGTAGCAATATTTGCTGAATTCAGAATGTGAATGAAAATAGCATGTAGAGAATGGATTGGAGTGTATTATGTGTCTTCTGAATGATTCCAGATAAAATATTGGCACCAAAGGAAGCTGAGAAAATTTTCTTTATCTAGAGTGACCCCATCAGCACCTAGAGTTATATTTTTAACACTTTTTCTGGATACATATTTTATTTTCTGTCAGAATTAGGATGATGATGAATAGTTTATACTGTTTATCGTTCTACCTCTGGCTATTCTTATGATTTTTAATTTTAAAATTCGATTAGTCTGCTGCTTTTATAGAATTATTTATTTTAGATTTTTATACAGTAATAGAAAATGTGTGGTTTATAGAAAGCCTATGATGCAGGCATAGTAAATAGTAAAACATAATTAATAGACACATTATGCAATTGATTTCAATTATTAATGAACTTCTTGACACTATAAAGATTTTATTCATGAACTATCTGAGATGCAAGATTTTGGAGCTAGAGAGAAGGAAGGAGAACTGTAGTAGCATATGTAAACTCTTTTTTCAAATTAGTTTTTTATTTCTTTTCTTTGTACCCCTCCATCACTGTAGAAGTACTATTACCTTGCTTAATTATTGTATACACGCTAACTGGTTTCTCTTACAGGTGGCTTGCAAAGGGGCAATGAGTACCTAATTAAAAGCATTGGAGCTCTCTCATCTGATACTTCACTTCGCTGCAGACAGACAGAAATTATACACATTTGCTGAGAACATAGGGTTTGCAGTGAGCATACAATTTCCACCTGATACAACAGTCTTATGTATCAATTCTATTTGAGCTAACTATATAATAAATATTTTGCACCATATCCTGTTCATTCATGTCACAGATATGAAAGGGGAGGAAGAATGTCATTCATGTCACAGATATGAAAGGGGAGGAAGAATGCCATGGGAAAATAAGGAAAAGTGCCAGCTTCCATGGCCACACTGGAAACTATGAGCTACATAGCAGCAGTTGTATGCTAATAATTAGGAAGTGGAGACACCTTTGTGCATTGTTCAATCCACCTAACAGCATTTAAAATAGGATGTCAACAAAATAGGATTTCACCGCAAGCTGTCTACTAGGAGTTGATGGGAAATCACTGCTCTAATTACCCAACAACAGGGAAGAAGGGGTAGCATGGTACATAGTGGCACAAATCTCCTCAAACAATAGAAATAGCACTTGGTCATACAAACAAAGAGAGTGATAAAAGTAAGGAAGTCAGAACTGTTGTAAAAGTGCATTGACTACTAGGGCATAAGGCTTGAAATCAGAAGGAGCAAAACAAGCTCCATGAGACAGAATAGGAAGAAAATAGTTGTGTTTAGTTAGCAAGAGTGTCATCATACGCAAAAGAAAATAATAGAGAATAATAGAGAAGCTATGAGGCACTCATCATCCCTTTTCTTTTGTGCATGTTAAATAATTCTGGGTTATATGTGCAGGATGTCCAAAGTTTAAAACTGCTAAGGCTTCTCAACAGGAGTGGCTTGGAGCCTTCTTTGCTATCTGAAAAGGTTATTGTTCTTTAGTGTCAGGCCCAAGCCCAAAGACAACAGAGTGAAATCAAATTGACTACAATTCTTTATTTGCTTATATGTAATAGAAAAAATCTTGCTAGACTACAGCTATAATCTTCTAATCTAATAGATACAGAGATAGAAATTCTAGGGTATAACCATCCTGAGGCCATCCAGTCAGTAAATGGACTGTTTTAAATCCTGGAGTCATGGGAAAAAGTTAATGCTGCCAGCCAGAGAATTTACTTCCAACAGCAGATCCAGTCTGTTCAGTGACTGAAAAAATCCATGTCCTTTTCTTAATAACGACAATTCTAAAATTTATATCCGGCTGTAGTTCCACAAGATCAAAATCCCTTTCAATATTTTCCTGTATCAGTGAAGAGCTCTCCAACCTCCTCATGTTAATCAAGAGATCTGAAAGGGAACTGAACTTGTCCTTCCTTGAATGCAAGTACAGCTCTCTGCATGATCCAGGACCTAAATAAAGGGGACTCCAGATTGCACTGACAGATGTATTTGCCTTTAAGTAAACATTACAACTCCCTTTCAGACCTATCACCTGAAGCATGCATTGGACAGTTGGAGAAATTGGGGCAGGGTTGAATGTTACCCATCTTCCCCTAACTTTGATTCCCCCCCCCTCCATATTCAAGTCCCTGAATAAGATTTGTATTTCTTGTGATATTCTGGCAATTAGAAGCAATTTTCGGAACAGAAGTCCTTGCAATCAGTCTCAAAACTATTCTGTCTCATATATAGCAAGAGGATGGGTATATGGAGAAGAGTTACAACAGTGATATAAGCAGCAGGCAATCTACCAATTGTGAGCAAGGGGTTACTATGGGTGTTATGCAAACAAATGAAGGTGGCATGTCCAGGCTTTGGGAGGCTCTGGTTTCTTAATGTTTAAACATCAACAATCATTTCTGAATCTTTCTTTTCCCCCCAAATGGTATGAAATTGTGTTTTTTTGTTCATGACATTTTGTTACCAAAACCAGCAACAAACCAGGAAGTTGTTGTGAGTTTTGCTCCATTTTATGACCTTTTTTGGCCCAGTTGTTAAAGAAATTACTGCAGTTATTAAGTGAATCTGGCTCCCCCCCCATTGACTTCACTTGTTGGAAATCAGCTGGGAAGATTACAAATGGTGATCACATGACCCCAGAACAGTGTAATTGTCATAAATACATGCCAGTTGGCAAGCATCCAAATTTTGATCACATGACCATGCGGGTGCTATAACGGTCATAAGTATGAAAACTGATTATAGTATTATAGCACTGGTTTTCAGTGCCACTATAACTTTGAATGGTCATTAAATGAATGGTTGTAAGTCAAAGATTATATGAATGGCCCTCAAGTTCCCACTTATGAGTTCTGCTTTGGAGCATGAATTTGCTCCTAAGCAATGCCTATGTCTGAGCATCCACAACTCTGTATGTGAGGCTTGCAGTTCTTCAATAATTGTCTCTTCAGTGATTTGACCGAATCCATGTTAAAGTTTTAGAAGATCAGATGTTAGTGATAGCTCAAGTTCTTGAATGGGAAGTCAATACTCTCAGGCCAAATGTCCTTTCCTTTAGGGCTTTCAGAGTATGACTGCAAAACCTTAGACGACTACTAGGTGGTAGCAGAAGCCTGCATGAAACCCCAAGTCTGAATTTATGGCTGGATGTTTGCAGGACAGCCTATTTTTGTTTTTTTTATTATTATTATTAACAGAGTTGGAAGGGACCTTGTAGGTCATCTAGTCCAGCCCCTGCTCAAGCAGGAGACTCTACACCATTTTCGACAAATGTTTGTTTGTTTCTATTCTCCATTTTGTAGTATATATGAAATGGGAATTGAAATGTCTAATAGTCAGCTGTGTACCTTATCATTTGATGATGGTCTCCTTGATTATCTGCAGTGATGTGTATAGGACGATAGTATAAATTCAGTGCAATTTACAGGTACTATTTTTTCTTACGTTGACATTCAACGAAACATACAATATTTACAGTTACTGTAAATTCCAAAATTAAAGACACTGGAAAGATAAGGAGCTGGGGTTATGGACCACCAAGAAGATTGGCAAAAGTTTGGTGTAGTGGTTAAGGCACTACGCTAGAAAGCGGCAAACCATGAAAGCCAGCCCAACTCACTTCATAAGTCTGTTGTCATGGGGAAAATAGGAAGAGGAAGATGTGTTGGATATGTTCACCACTTTGAGTTATTTGTACAAATAATAAAGGCGAAATATAAATACATTTTAAAAAAGCAATAGTGGAAAGAGACTGAGAAGATTGGGTATTGGGCTTGTGGGAAGATGCTTAGAAGATGTGGTAGCTCTGTGAATTTTTATAATACCAATTTTTACCCTTACAGAAGAGTAGAAACAGAACAAGAATTTGTAGTTGAACAAATATAACTCAAATTCTGGAACCTAATTTTCTACCAGAAACAGAAAACTTTAATTACAGAATTGCATTGTAAATTGATATTTTAAATTTTTTTATTTGCATCTGTTCAGTCTGATACATTTTGTTTTTTCCTGGGATTGCAGTTCCAACCATTAAATTAATTGGGTGATTGGAAAGACTAAAGCATTCAAAAGTATCTATAAATGCATTTTTCTCTGCTTGTTTCACCAATTTATATTATAAATTATTATATTGTTCTCATGTAAGATTAAAATACTGTGTACTCAAAAGTCAAAATAAATAAACCATATTCCTGATAAAGAAACACTGAAGTTTAGTATTTCTTTGCCAGTACTGCCTTATTTTACATGCATAGCCAAAAAGGAACAAGCAGAATAAAGTGTTCAATTCATTGTTGCTTTTCAACATTGAGTGTGTGGCCATTTTGGGAGGGGGATTAAAAGATCAAGAATTTATCTGATACAACTCCCCCCACCCCTGTGTTGGCATTGAGATGTTCAGTGAAGTAGATAAGAGTTGGGAGAGATCTTGTATCACAACGACACGAAACATTTTGTAATTTTGGCTTGCTTGCATACACCACTTTCAGGGGCTCAACATTAAAGCACATGAAGTTGGAGAGTCAGCTATTGCACTCAATAGCGCAATTAGTTTACAAATTACAAATAATAAATTGCTTTTACTGTGCTTTGTGTCACATGTTAAACAAACTAACCAGATTATAGCATACCACAACTTGTGAGACAGTCCCATGGTCTGTCTGACAACTAGGATGTTCTTGAACTTTTTCTTTCCAAAAGGTTCAGTTTAGGAGTACCTACACTGGAAAAAAAGAAGAAAAAGACACCCCCAGCCTGTTCTAATAATTTAAAAAAATGGATTCACAACAGGAGCTTAGGGAGAATTACACCTAGCAATTCCCTCATCCTTTCTACAGGTAGTCCTCGACTTAAAACTACTTGTTTAGTGACTATATGAAGTAACAACGGCAATGAAAAAAGTGACTTATGGCTGTTTTTCACAATACCTTTGCAGCATCCCCATGATTACATGATCAAAATTTGAATGCTTAGCAGCTGGTATGTATTTATGACGTTGCAGTGTTTCGGGGTCATGTGATCAACTTGTGATCTTCTGACAAGCAAAGTCAATGGGGAAGCCACTTAATAACTGCTACTAACTTAATTACAGTGAGTCACATAACTGTGGCAAGAAAGGTCATAGAACGGGGCAAAAGTCACTTAACTGTCTTGCTTAACAACAGAAATGTTGAGTTCAATTGTAGTTGTAAATTGAGGATTACCTGTATAGGTAACAGATACCCAAGTTCAGATTCAAGTATTTTGTCTTGGAGGCAGTGGGAAACAGGTGATCTTTAATCTCATTATTCTACTGTTGAAAGTTATATTAGAGAATGAACAACCTAAGAAAACCTGATGTCAAAATGTCATCTGCTTCTGCAAAATCTGGTTGGTCATAGAACTGAATGGACCTTCCTCTTTCTCCTCCCTTGCAAACATTTTTTGCTGAATGCAAGAAGAGGGTACAGACTCCTCTGACTAGTCAAAGGAGAGACATCCAAACTATGGATTCTTCTAATACACAGAGAAAAAAAGTAGCTATAATTGGAGGAGGATTGGTAAGATCTTTTAAAATATTATAAAAATATAACAAAATTATGGTCACTGAGCAGAATTACAAACCAAATTTTAGTCATCATTGCTAGGTGTTGAATAGTGGCTTTTTTTTGTATTTGAATGAAACAGGAAGCCTAACAAGGTTTGTCTATTTGACGGAAAATTTTCAACCTTTACAAATCTAAGCTGAAAATATTTGCGCACTTTGTGATGATAAAGGATTGCTTTCATGTCTTCTTACCTACGTATACTCACAAGCCATAATGTCATAATGCGTTTTCACTTTATCATATGGGTTTCTCAATGGCTTTTGAAATGTATTTGTAGGAATGCTGGACCTGTTTGTTTTCAGCACTTCTCCCCTGTAAATTGTAGCTACTGAAGTTCTGTTGGTATTTTGGAGCATCATTTTAATTTTTAATTGACACTAGTCTGCAGAAATCAGGAAGCTACCATAAGATGTTTCATGTCTGCTGAGTATAGTATGCCGTGAATTTGAGTGTGGGAGAGAGAAAGAGAGTGGGAAAGTATATGTGGGAGAGGGCAGGCTAATGTTATTTATTTTGTATAAAAATGAATTGGGAAGAAATTTAATTTGATTCTGTGTAGGACTTACCTTCCTGAAACTTTCTGAGAAATTTGTTATTAAAGATAAGTGACTACAGTAACAGATGCCTGTTTTATTGTTAAAAGATGTAAAGCCTCCCCTGTGTCTAAAGAAATAAGGATAAAGTAATGTGAAAATTAGAATATGGTCCATAAAAGACATTTGTCTTTTCCTTAAAAGTTTCTAACTGTGATACTGTGATGTAAATAGCAGCAAGTTAGTAGAGTCAATTTCTCCTAATTGGGAAGGTTCTGTGCATAAAAAAATACCTGTTAAAAGTTGGTAAAACTTGTGGTTTTGAACAAGTTAAAAAAGAAAGCAATTCTAGAGGCAAATACAGAATTGAGAGTGATTGTGTGATAAAGAAATAAATGTAAAATAAAACATGACATAAAAATGAAAATATAACAAGACAAAAACATATTTTCCTATTTGCTTTGACTGTTATAAGAAGCAATGATTAAATAGTTTCCTTATTCTCTGCATTTCATGACTCTTTATAAAAGGAACTTCTTTATGCGGTTACAAACAATGAAGTGGCATATTCAAAATCTTCACATTTGTAGCAGAGGAAAGTCTCTCAACATTTACATTTTGTCAACATCTTGTCGAGCCTGATTCACATGAATATATCATTTTGGGGGGTTTGATTGACTTGATTCTCCCCTACAGAAAAGACTTCAGATGCAATATACATTTTAAAACCATGTAGCGTCCTCCCAAATCCTTTTCAGCATATTTTTGTTTTTGACTCAAAAAACACTGTAATGCTTCTGTTACAGGTGGGTTCTCTAAATGCTTCTTTCTTTGCAAGAAGGGGATTCCAAGTAGAAATGTATGAAGCAAGATCAGGTATGATCTGTTACTTTATAACATATGAACATTTTAGATGATAATCCTACTTATATAGATGTCTGCAAATCTTACTGGAATGCTGTTTTTGAAATTTCTCATTCTTTCAGAAGTGGAGATTTTATAGTATTAAATCAGGAGACTTTGATAATTAGCATTATTTACAATAAAACTTTAAGTGATGGTTTAAGTTTTCAGATCAAATACAGCATCTCTGTTATCCTTATATTCGCAAGTTGGAGCAATGGGACCTGCTTCTGAACTTCACATCAATGAATTTATACCAAAATGTATTGATCAAAGTTGCACAATCAGTAAAAAAAAATGTAGAATCTTTCTTTTACCCCAAATGCGATTTTAAAAGCAAAATCAAATCTGTATGTTCAATAATGTTGCCTGTGAATACAGCATTCAGGATGGAGGAGTGACATATATTACACTGTGCAGAAATACAGCATTGGTGATTCCAAGACTAAGGAAATGGTGGTGTCCAAAGCCAAAGTATATGCATGGTATGTTAATAAAGTCACATGACAAGATAAAATCATATAAATAGCCAGTTGTCTTGCTAGAATCAGGTTCTACAAGAGCCTAGATGGGAAGTCCATCAGCCATTGTCAGGTTTTTCTTTTCAAAAAGTGGGAATTCTATCCCTTTAGTTCTCCAAGCCTTCCAAGCAATTCAAACCAGCAGTCCAGTTCCCCCCATCATAAAGTCTCCTAGACCTAGTACAACGTCCTTTTTCCTCTGCTGACCGGAAGTCTGTTCCCTCCACCACCACCATAGTCTTCCTCCTAGCGCAACGTCCTTTTTCCTCTACCTGTCCTAACCAAAAGCCCTATCAATTGTGGAGCCGACTGGCAACAGAGAGCTGAGCAGACAGATGAAAGAGACACATGCGGCTCCAGAGCCACGGGTTGCTGACCCCTACTATGGCTGGTGTCAGGCACAAGAAGGAGGTCAGAAAATCCTATGGAATCAATAGTGTTTGAGGGAGGGGCAGATTTAATCTTTCTGTTTGAAAAGCAATCCATTGTCCATCAACATCCAAAAAGGGAGGGCAAGAGAGTCAATATGCTGTAAACAACATTGCAATGAAACCCCTCACCTTCCCATTATGTAAAGTCATTTCTCCAGGAGCAGAACATTGCTTTGAGATTGAAAGTTTGTATAGATTGTCAGTCATCCAGGTCATTGTTGTCCCATAGGTGCTTTTTCAGGAGGCAATTGCTTTCTTGTTTTTTCTTTCAAGACGTTTCACTTCTCATTCAAGAAGTTTCTTCAGCTCTGACTGGATGGTGGGGAATGGAAAGATTTATATTCCTTGCAGACAGCTGGTCATTTGCATCCTTTCTGAGGGTCATTGAAGCACTTGGA
>JANHFT010003267.1:71633-82916 GCA_032467955.1 Pseudoxenodon macrops | reverse complement strand
AACGCTCTTGAGGAGCGACCCTGAGCGAACCAGCAGTAGGAAAATTCAGAACCCACCTCTGGCGTGTTCCCTCTTGAAACATTTCCAAAAACAGGTGAGGGTTGGTTGTTGGTTTTTTTGCTGATGTTGTTCTTTCTTCTTCTTTGGATGCTTTTTGCCATATGATTTAAATCAAGAGTCATTTCAGGTTCCCAGATAAATGAAGCTCTTTCGTCCCTATGCTGTGGCTCCCTGTCGGCTGGCTGCCCCCCCTCGGCCCTCCCCCTCACTCCTTGCCTGCCCTGAGAAGAGAAGGGCAACAGCAGATGGAGACACTCCGTATTCCAGAGCGAAGCAAAGCACCCCTCTACTTGCCTCTTTTTCCAGCTCTTTTCTCTGCACAGAGACACTGGCTGGGCTGGGCTGTCCAGCCAATGTTCCACGTCATAATGGGCTCCAGGAGAGGAGGAAGAGGGGACGCCGTCTCCCCCATTGTGCAGCGTGCTAAGTTTAAGTGCAAGAGCACCAAGCAGCCACAGAGACAGCGAGAGGAATATGGGGAGACGCGCCCCAACCGGTGTCTCGGAGCAGAGAAAGTCACGGTTTCTCGGCCAGCAGCTGAGGTGTGCACAACACCAACAAGGACTGGAAAAACGAGGCAAGTAGGGTGGCGCTTTGCTCCCACCCTGGAATACGGAGCGAGTCTCCATTCGC
Organism: Pseudoxenodon macrops; assembly: GCA_032467955.1. Taxonomy (NCBI): domain Eukaryota; kingdom Metazoa; phylum Chordata; class Lepidosauria; order Squamata; family Pseudoxenodontidae; genus Pseudoxenodon; species Pseudoxenodon macrops. The sequence continues at coordinate 82,223 of JANHFT010003267.1, read as the reverse complement.
TGCAGTTGGCCTTTTCTTCTGAGGGCAGGCAAGGAGGGAGGGGGAGGGGCCACCCAGCGGTGGGATCATCTGACAGGTAGTTGCAGGAGAGGGCCCGAAGAGCCGCATGCAGCTCTACAGCTGCACGTTGGCGACCCCCGTCCTAGTCCATCCTTTCTCTCTGCCTGTGGCTCAGATGGTATCAATATTTTGTACACTCCTAGTTTCTAACAGATAGTTTTGGAGCTGGCATTTTAAAATGTCATTTTCTTTTACTCCACAGGCACTCATTTGCTGATGGTTGCTGTCCAAACCTGGGCAAGCAATAAATAAATATTTCATTTTTGAATGCCTGCTCCATTTCTAAACCAATAGACTCTAAATCCTTGAAATGTGATTAACATCTCATCCATTTAATGATCTGCAAGTTCACCAAGATGACAGATAAAAATTTGTGGGTATCTCCTGACTTGCATCTAATCATAGTGCTAACATGCCCTGGAAACAGCACTTTCCTATGTCTCTATACTGGTATTATAGTAGCCCAAAGCAGCATTTATTTTGACAGCACCCAGTAACACCCTCAATATAAAGAAAACTGTAGATTTTGTCATCCAAAAAAGTTATATGACTAGCAATGAACAGAGCCAATAAAATATAAGTGTTTGGCAATGAAGATATATTGCTACAGCTTTCTGCCTTTTCAATCAAACAATGGGGGAAGCCCCTAAAGTAAGTGCAGTACCTCTGAAAAGGGTGGGACCCTTTTTTACTGAATGACTCATGGAATAGCATAGAAAATTATAGAATTTAAATATATATATAAATATATGTATGCGTGTGTGTATTCAAATAAGTGAACTTCACAAAACTGAACACATACACGTGTGTGTGTGTGTTCTTTATTTTGCAAGGAATTTAGTTTTAGGATTGGACTAAATCAAAATTATTTTCAAGTTTTCATGTAATTTAATCATTTTAATCCATAGGATAAATCATTCACCTGTACACTCTTCATGCCCTTTGAGGATTTTGAAAAGCTTTCCACAGGAGAGCAAGTGCTGAATTTCTTCAAAACTTATTTTCCAGACTCAGTTCCTCTAATAGGAGAGTAAGTTTCAATTTGTCTACTATATATAAAATAAAATAAAATAAAATAAAATAAAAACAAGCCCTAATCTAAGAAAAAAAGCATCTAAGCATCAGTGGGCTATTGCACATGACAGAGCAAGCTCTCGCAGAGATTATGATAGACACGAAAGTCATTGATACTGTTTTTTGTGCAATGCTTACCATTGTGCATTAATTTCCACTTATTACTTTAGTCTTCACTTTAAAAAATATATTCTGAGATGGGTTTTCTGTAAATTGTCCTGATTTAATTGAATATTAAAAAAACAAGTAAAGATCAAAACAACTACCAAGTCCAATTGTCTTTCAACCCCAACTTGTATGTTTTGTTGAATTTTTGCTTTATATTAGGACTTAATTATTCCTTTAGTTGTGTTTTTTCAATGTTATATCATAATGCAGATCAACAATAAGAATAGTTTAAGACAATGCAGAAAATCCTTAAGAGTTCAGTCATATATCTGCCTATACTTTTTTTCATTTGAAATACATGTATGTATGCATGTATATATGTATGCATGTATTTGTGATCTTTAATTTTTCTTTGAAGTTCTAAACTTATACATTGCTACTTGTTGGGTATCTAAGAAATAGTTATGCCTAAACTCCACTTCCCATTCTCCTTGCAACTTTCAAAATATCCATATTGCAATCAGTTTAATGTTTATTTAGCATTTAATCAGTGATACAGCACTTTTAAATTTCAGGCACGAACTGATGCAAGATTACTTTGTGCTACCAGCTCAGGCAATGGTCTCTGTGAAATGCTCATCGTATCACATTGGCTCTCAATGCGTGCTAATGGGAGATGCTGCACATGCCGTTGTACCCTTTTATGGCCAAGGCATGAATGCTGTAAGTCAAAGAATCTTTGCAACTGAAATTTTTGTTGTTTTGTGTTTCTCAATAAAGAGCGCTTCTTTGCAGCTATCAGCTTCCAACCGCTACAGCACTTTCAGATAATTGCAGAACTGTCTTCATTGCTGATCTGAAGGAGTGGAGAAGGAGCTGGCCAATTAAAAAAAAAGTAGTGCCCTATTTCCTCTGCATTTGCTCACACAACAAGGAAAAAAGGGGATGAGAGTAAGGGGAAAGCTGCCAAGCAGTTAGGGCAAAGGGATTGTGAGATGGTGTCAGGATTTTCTTAGGGCAGGAGAGACTCGGAGCAAGAATACATAGCATGTAAACATGCCACATCTATTAACAAGTGAGCATGAGAACAGGAAGGCAAAAACTTCATTATGAAGAGGGAAAAGAACAGGATGGATTTGGAATAGGAGGAGCTATAAGTTCTGTATTAGCCTCTAGCTGCTCAGTGACTGTCTACTGTTTATAGTGACTATTGGTTCCTGAATCATCAGAAGGATTCAATTCCTAGTTTTGTTTGGTCTAGTTTGGGGCTACTTGGGGAATTTGAAACCAAGGTATCATGGGGCATTTGGCTTAGAAAAACAAGGGTTACTGCATACATAGGAGATGATTGTATGTTACTCCTAGCATGGGAAGAGTGGAAAAGAAAGAGCCCCAAAAATTAATGAAAGATAGCACTAGAATAGTGATATAGCAGGAAGTTCAGAATGCGAGCATACCTCCTCTTTCCAGTTGTTTTCCTTTCTGGACTGGCTATGTTTGAGATGCTGATACAAAATCTAGACCTCAAGGGAAGATTACAAGTATGAAGCGGAAAAGAAATAGAGGAAGAATGATTATAATTACCAGTTCCAGAAAAAGGAGAAATGCAGAGATTTAAAATATGTTTTATACAAGATAAAGTCTGTTTTTAGAACCAAATTTAAATTAAATAAAAATACCTCAAACATTTTTTTAACAAGCAGTGATAACTATCATAGGGAAACTGATCAGAAGCTTAATACTTATTAGGGGAAGATAAAACTACAACTATATATAGGAATTGTAGTAATAATAGTTTCCTAGAAAATGTTCTACCTTGCTTGCTTCCCACAGTGGGAAATACAAAGGTTCACCTATCTTCAGAACCAGTAACTAGCTGTCAAAACCACACCAGATATAGAGCAAAATTTTAAACTCGTTTTATCAGAGCAGAAAATAAGTCTGGTTTTGATGCAGCAAATGTGTCTTTCTAGGTAAATGAAGCAAGAAGATGATTCAAGTAAAGATTCTAGTTCTGCCAAGTTGTGGAGATAGGCATTTGAGTAGAAAGGAGTCAGGGTTAGGCAAATATCATCAGCATGATTCTGGGAATTAATCTTGTGGCAATTCAGGTGAAGAACAACTGGGTCTTGGAGTAATAAAGCTAGCAAGCTTAGAAGACAAAGGATGCCTGCTTCAAGAGCAATCATAGAGGTGTGACAAAAGATTACAAAGAATTAAATAGATCTGAGCTGTGCCCAGAATGATTAAGAACAACAAAACAGTAAATTCACCAAAAGCAGTAAAAACAAGCTTCAGAGATTTTTAAATCTAACAATAGAGAAATTCTTGAGATATAATTGTGAACAATAGTGATACTTAACAGGCCAAACTCCCTGGCCCCTCTGAGGTTTTGAGGGCAGCCTTTGAGCCTTCTCCTCAAAAGCCATCCACTTCTCATTTATTAAAGTTGAGGTAATCACTTCTGCTTTCTTAATTCTGAGTTAAATATTTGTAATTGAGCATTTAATTGTTTTAACTGGCTAGAAAGAACAAAACATCAAGGTTTGAGGAGGTGTTACCTGGCCTGTGTGTCAACCTTATCATTTGGAAACTGTAAAAGTAATTTGGCACCTACTAGGCCATACATTTCTATGTTTTCCCCAATGCAATACCCGTGAAATTAGAATTTACTGCTTAAAATTAGGTTTTTACTTTTCTTGCATTCCCCCCCACCCAGGGATTTGAAGACTGTCTAGTCTTTGATGAGCTGATGGACCAGTTCCAAAATGACCTCTGTAAGTGGCTATGAGATAATAAAAAAATTATACCAAATGCAAATTAATAATGGCTTTATGTAAAATGAGTTTGGTATCTCTATCATCTACTCGCCCATCCACATATTTAGGGTGTATCTTCTCCTGCAAAACTGCATAAGAATTAACTTTCCCAACCTCTGTGTGCTAGGCAGATTGTAAAGTCAGATAGGTGCTACATATATGTGCGTAGCAGAATAGGAGATAAGGACTGTGATTGCTCCTGAAATGTAAAGAATCTTTCTGAGATAGTTTTCCCCCATTTAAACTAAAAAAATTAGCCTCCCCTTACCTTTCCTGAAAAAAACAAAAAACAGTTTTGCAAGGTTATTCTTAAAATCTTTCCTTTCATAAATTTTAAAAACTTACAAGGCACATATACTAAACTTTTGAAGTTAAAATACTAAAATTTTAAAGCTAATTAAATTTAATTTGTGTAAAGTTAATCTCATTCCATTTTTTTAAGGAAAAGGTTGATTGAAAAAATATGGACAATATTGAATAGCGAAGCTATTAAAAGTTTTAACCCTAAGAAATATGTATAAAAATATAGACAACTTTATACAAAACTTCAAAAAATGACTCTTAGTGAGTGACATGATGAGCTCAAATATAAAGTAACAGTTACAAAATTATACAGTAGACATTATTAATCAGCAACAGCAAAGTGGCAGGCCAGCAGCTGAGTCATGGTCTATAAAATATTTCCAACCTGAAAGGATTGAAGTAGAATATTACTATAAACACTTCACAGATTGTATCTTTAGACAATGTATGCTCATAAAGCTATAAAAAAACATGAAAAAGTATGCAACCAATGCTTATCAGGAAATGGCAACTAGCTGCAACTTCTATTTGCATCTTCTGAGGCATATCAAAGTTTCTCTCTGAAGAAGGCCTGTGTTGTCCCTTCTTTTTCCTTAGGCATTTGCCTTCCAATGTTCTCGAAGCTGAGGGTACCTGATGATCATGCAATTTCAGATTTAGCCATGTATAATTATATAGAGGTAAGTTAAAGAATATTTGATTGGCCATTGAATTATGGGCAATGTCACCAAATGCAAATCTATCTCTTTCTGATTTCAGATGCGGGAACGTGTGAATTCAAGGTGGTTCATTTTCCGAAAGCATATAGACAATTGGCTTCATGCCCTCCTGCCCTCTATCATCATTCCACTGTATACTATGGTGAGACTCTAACACTTAATACTGCAGGATTTTTCATGAATTTTTTCCTGCCGATTATCCACTTTTTTCCTTCTGGGATATGCCCAGGGTCCTGTATTGATTTTGTAATCTCCTTCAGGTAACTTTCTCCAGAATCCGATACCATGAAGCTGTGCAAAGATGGAAGTGGCAGAATAAGGTAAATTAAATTCAGATCCATTTGCCTGAGCTACATCAAACATTTATTGTTGTAGCAAATGCATAGGAAGAAGTTGAGAAGTATATCTATCTTCACTTTAGATTTGATAAAGATGAAAACTTGGAATATGTAGTACCATTAAATTATATATACTGCAAAGATGCAAATAGTTTCCCAATAGACCTATAGGTCATACCTGACTCATCCCCTCTTTGTCCATCAGGATGGAGAGCATGACCAGACACACTCCAGGACAACCACAACATATAATCCCCTAGCTAGAATTTGTGAGTCCTGAGGCTGTTCAGGATCAGCAGGGTATCTTTATTTTATTTTTTATGCATTTATTTTCATCAAGCATATATTAGAAAACAGATATAAGTATAAACATGATTATGAATACATTTAACAGATTTAACAGATTAACAGAGTTGGACGGAACCTTGTAGGTCATCTAGTCCAACCCCCCACTCAAGAAATGGATACATATAAAATAAAACATTGGACAAGGATGGTAGCAGAGGTGGGTTCCTGCTGGTTTGGACAAGTTCTCTAGAACTGATAGCGGGAATTTTCCCCTGCTCGCTAAACTGGCAGTGACAGCCGGCTGGACACCGCCCCAAAACTGGTCCTCCAGCTGGAAATCAGTCCTCTTGGTAGAAATTGCCTTGAAAATAACCCTCTGCACATGCACAAAGCCTCCTGCGCATGCACAGAGGGTTATTTCTAAGGCAATAGCCGGATGTGATGGGGCGCACGCGTAAGCGCAGTGAGCCCGCATGTCCAAAACATGCACTGAACCGGTAGGAAAGGTAAGTAGAACCCACCCCTGGATGGTAGGCACGCTGGTGCACTTATGCACGCCCCTTAAAGACCTCTTAGGAATGGGGTGAAGTCAACAGTAGACAGTCTAAGGTTAAAGTTTTGGCGGTTTGGGGAAGAAACCACAGAGTCAGTGCATTCCAGGCATTGACCACTCTGTTACTGAAGTCATATTTTTTGCAATCAAGTTTGGAGCAGTTTACTATATGTTTATATCTATTGTGTGCTCTTGTATTGTTTTGGTTGAAGCTGAGGTATTCATTGACAGGAAGGACATTGTAGTGGATGATTTTATGTACTGCACTTAGGTCAGACCGAAGACGGTGAAGTTCTAAGTTGTTTAAACCCAAAGTTTCAAGTCTGGTGGCATAAGGTATTCTGTTGCGAACAGAGGAGTGGAGGACTCTTCTCATGAAATATCTCTGGACTCGTTCGATTGTATTAATGTCTGATATGCAGTGCGTGTTCCAGACAGATGAACTGTATTCAAGAATTGGTCTAGCAAAAGTTTTGTATGCCCTAGTTTGCAGTTCAATATTACCAGAGAAGAAGCTATGCAAGATTAAATTAACAACTCTTAATGTCTTTTTGGAAATGCTGTTACGGTGAGCTCTGGCTCATTGTCTGCTGCGAACTCCATATAGGTGTCAGGAAGGGCATCCAGCCAGTAAATGTTCAAGCTCCATTCAGTCACCTTGACTGCAGCCCAATGCAAGAGATTATAGAGTCATTAAAATGGGGGGAAAGTAATCCTGAATCCACACAAGAGAGGAAAATGAATGTCTGAATGAAGCCAATGTTTTGAAGTCTGAAATTGATATTATGACAAATGGGAGCTTCCTTAGGTCCTATTATTAGCGTCATCTTTTAAATAGACAGTTGGTTGTCATTTATTAGGTGTGGCTGTATTGATTCTGCCAAGATTCAGCCAGCTGGCACAGGTATCCTCGTGAGAGCCATTTCAATCCAGATGATCAGATGTTGTTTATATTTACAGAAGAGCTTTGATAAAAAATAAAACTACTCACTCTATCCATTATCAACCTGTCCAGATGTTCTGATGCAGCTGGGAACTAAAGAGAGATCTGTTAAAAGAGACAAGGAACTGTATTACAACAACTTCTCTAAAGACAATGGAGATGAAATCAAATACAGAAAAAAAGGAAAGTTTTCCAAAAAGGATGTTATTCTACAAAATATGTCTTACCATTGCTTCCTCACAATACTCAGAACGATAGAATCAATACTTTTGTATTGATGTTCCAAGCTATTGCCTGGAGGTGAAGATGTCCTCCATAATATTTCCTTCTTAATATTATTTGAGAATAAGAGATGGGCTAAAGAGACTGGTCTGGTGCAAAATCACTTAGAATATATTTTCGGAGTATAAGACCCACTACCCCCCCAAAAAAAAGAGGGTGAAAATTTGGGTGCGTCTTATCCATCGAATGTAGCCAAAAACGCAAGGCACGAAGGAGGCAATGGTCTATGGCAATCCCTGCCGCCTGGAACAGCTGATTGGGCGTATTCCAGAAGGCTGATCCACACACCAATCAGCTGCTCATGCTTAATCAGGCTGCAATAATGTGCTGAAGCTGACTTGGCTGTTTGGTATTTGCTGCAAGGACATGTCAGAGTTTGCAGCAGCAATCACATCACAGAAAGCACACCCAAGTAACTCATTCAGCTGGATTCAATATCTTCTCTTTATATATAATATAATGCATGAAGTAAATATACAATACCAAGAGCAGGTTTTCCAACATGGTAGTAAATGCAAGCAAAACACAAGCAGAGGAGAGGAGTTTCAGTTTTACTTTCAGAGATCAGCACAGCATGCAGCCTTAGAACAGTTGAGCTAAGCCACGCCCAGGCTCCTTGCTGTCTCCTTCCTTGTTGCTCACACAGCAAATACTGTTTCAGTTTCCAAACAGCCCTAAACTCTCTCACACCCTGACAGGATGCTAGCCAGATGGATACCGATGATGGTTAGTAAGCAGAGGCAGGATTTTTTTTCTTATTTTCCTCCCTACAAACTAAGGTGCATCTTATACTCCAGAGCATCTTATACTCTGAAAAATAAGGTATGTTGTACTGGTTTCCGTGAAAATTGGCTCTAAGGTATTATGGAATCTGCAAAATAATGTCTACCACAACAACTGATTGTTTTTTCCCCACTACCCAGAACAGCGTAGATAAGAGAAAATCACTTCTTGACATAGCTAACAATATCCTTCCCCTCATTATAGCTCTGTAGCAACTGAAAGGCTATAGAGATTGAAATAATGACTAAAACTAAATTCAGGACTAGATGGGTGGACAAAAATGCCAAATCCAGTCTAAACATCTGGCTGACTGTGTGACAAACCGTAATAATAAATCAATAAACTGCAAGAAAAAGAAATCTGGCTCTGAAAAAAAAATGGCTGTAATGATATCATCACTGTATTGTGTACAGATACAGTGGGGAACTTTGAAGATAAAATGGCACATTATGTCCACTACCCGTGTAAAAAACAGCAGCTTTCTAGCATCAGCAGCGTGCAATCTAAGCAGCTCCTCACTGATGAATTGTTAAAAATTGTCATTTTTTTTCCAAGTTATTGAAAGTTAGCAATCTTCTTAGCATTTGTCCTGCATACTTGCAGAGTCTGTCTTTTTTTCCTTCTCTTTACTGCATTCATTTATTCTTATTCAGAGCGATCAACACTTGAAGTGACAAGAGTTTTTATTTTATCAGCAGGGCTTTTCCATTTTTTTACATAATAATTTTCAGGGCTGTGATTGATTGATTAGGTGCCATCAAGTTGCTGCTTACTGTGGAGTTCTTAGCTCTTTCTGACTTTGGTTGGGTGCTGGCAGCTGTTTTATTATCCAATTCTGTAAACATTACCAATATGAGTCATGGATGACTTTTGGCGACCATGATTCTCTGGGACAATCTGCACCAGGAGTGTCAAACTGGATTTCTTTGACAGCTGGTTCAGCATTGTAATTCTCCTCCACAGGCCAGGGGAGCGGGAGAGAGAGAGGGGGATGGGACAGATGCTTCCTGCAGCACTTTGCAGGCCAAAATGGGGCGCAGGGGGACCGTGCGCAACTCCCCCACATCCTGTTTTGACTGCCAGAGGCACCGCAGGCCAGTCTTTTGCTATTTCCAGGCCGAACCCGCAGGCCAGATTTAAGCACCCTGTGGATCAGATCCATCCCGCGGGCCTTGAGTTTGGCATCCCTCATCTACACCTAACCTGATCTTTCAGGCTTTTGAACTATGCATTTGTCACCACTGTAACTGAATCCATCCACCTTACTGCTCTTTGTCCTCTCCTTCTCTTTCCTTCTACCTTTCTCAGTACTAAACCTTTCTCCCAAGTGCATGGTCTTTGCATAATAACTTTGCAATCTGTGCAGAGAACTTCAGTTGTAGGGGAGAATAGTAGTAACAACAATAAGCGAATTAGAATATTTAAAAACAAAAAAATGAAACATTTAGACATCAGTAATAAGTTTTTTTTTTCCTTCCTATGTTTCTCCCACTTACTTGTAGGATCCATTTTGCTTCCATTGGGTTCACGTACTTCAGGCATGTCAAACTCACGGCCTATGGGCGAATGCATCACACGCTGGCCACACCCACCCCAGTTTAGTGAAAGGGGGGAAATCGTGATACATCACATGACAACAGCATGACACCATGAGTTTGACATCCCTGACATAGTTGATCTGGTGACGCTACAGTACCAACACAGCAGGGGGGGGATCCAGATCCTTCTACTGCCGGTTCGCTCAGGGACGCACTGTGGGTGTGTGCGAGCTTCGCGCACATGCACAATGCTAAAAAAAAGCTTCTGCGCAGAAGCAAAAAACAAGATGGCGCCACCTATGGCACCGCTGAGAGAACCAGCTCAGAGGTGTGGCAGGCCTGGGCTGTTGCCAGTTCCAACGAACTGGGCCGTCAAGTTACTAACACTTCCTAATGGGGAAATTTTTATAAATGTTTAGAAAATGAATATACATGAAATAAGAAGGGAGGAGAGTGAATGATAAACCTGGAAGCAACACTGTGGATGAGAGGGGATAGGGGAAAGGGGATTTTTGTATCTTGATTTTGAATTAGATAAATACAAAACTAATTAAAATGTGTATTTGAATAAAATCCGAGAATGAAATCAATGAAATGTAAAATATTACAAAATGAAATACAGGGTTACTGGAATACCATCCCAGAATGAATGGAAGCAGCAAGGAAAGGAGGAAAGGGAGGGGAGAGGTGAGGGTGAAGGAGGAGGGGGAAGGAGAGAAGGAGGAGGGGGAAAAGGAGGAGAGGTCGAAGAAAAGGGAGGAGGAGAGGGGACGGACGTAGGG
>JANHFT010003267.1:46677-60515 GCA_032467955.1 Pseudoxenodon macrops | reverse complement strand
ACACACACACCCTTACATTCCCTTGTTTAGATTAGGGTGAAGCAATTTCATAATAAAAAACACACTCAGTTTTCAGGGATAATATCTCAATTAAGACACCACCAACTCAGTCAAACAAACTAACAGTAAACAGCAGCCTAATCAAGGAACCAAGACCATTCCCACCAACACTGATAGGGTAAGCCACTAATATATGAATCGAGAGCAATCTCTACCTTCTAGCACTGATGATGTTACCTAGTTTGGAAATGAAATGTCTGCAAGAGAACAGTCAAGCTCACATAGCTCCAGGGACCCTATAATCCATAGCACACACACACCTGCCAGCACACACCATCTATATCATCTGCCAGCAGTATCTGCGCACTGCCTCATGACATCTGTGCATCGCCCTGTACTCCTTGTCCAGAATTCCTACCTCTTCCTGCTTAATGACCTAAATAGTCCTGGAGCTCCAATGGCAACTGCACCTATTGAAATTGCTGTCACTAAGTGATACAGCATTATGATGTTGTACTATATGGCCGCTTTGGTTAACACAGAAATTCTAATCACATATCCAACACACCTTCCTCCACACAATAACCCTGTGAGGTGAGGTGGGCTAAGAACCCAAAGTCACCCAGCTGGTTTTCATGACTAAAGTGGGACTTAAACTTATGGTTTCTAGCCTGGTGCCTTTTTAGCCTGGTGCCTTAAACATTAGACCAAACTGGTGCTCAATTGCTGTCATAACCTGAGGACTACCTAACAGCAAATATTTGACTTGTGTTGCTAAAATAGTTAGATTACCTGCAAATTCCACAGTTTATATTTCCTTGTCCATTGCAATCAGATCTATTTGGTAATTCCTCATCACATTCACAGTTGCACCGACTGTATATATGCACAGTGGTCAAGTCTGTGAAACCAAGAGGCTGAAGAGTAAACGTCTGATTTTCAATACATGATGTTGCTGTAATTTGCACTTGGAAGGTAATCTGTAAGAAAAAAAGAGTACTGCCCCATCTAGTCTCAAATGACATTAAAAATAATTAGTAGAGACATTGTATTTCATTAATTATTCATCTAATTATTTACAAATTATTTTTATGAGTATCATTTGGTTAAATAAAGTGCTGTGTTGTCAAGGATTATTCAACAATGGATGCTGCAGAGATATTTACAACAGAGACATATGGACTTTGGAAATAAGATACAATTATTAGTAAAGCTCCTAATTAATACTCTAAGGACCTAATAACCCAAACCTGATGCCAGAGGACATCAATGGTTGCCTGCCCCCTCTGGATTCCATTTCAGTTTAAAATATAGAGCAGGAATGGGAAAAAGAGATTCAGACAACCTATCGAGAAGGATTTACAACTCTAAAGCCACTGCTGATGAATGGACTTGGTTGACATCAGAGGTTATACAAGCCCTGTGCCAAGGATTTGAACATTAACAATAGAGGCAGAAACTATTGAGGTCATTGCCATATGTGTCTCCAAGCTATATTGCAATCCAATACAAGTGAGAGGTGGAGGCCTACCTGTTCTTATAAAGAAAGATTTGAGGAAGGATCAAGCTGAAGACCCCCTTGTACAACTTGACTGTGAAGGCCCTAAAGAGTGGCCAACTGAAGTTTTTGCTGGCCAATTTACTGAAGGAAGCCTAACTGTTGCATAAAGAATGGGATCAATTGCAGCTCTACAATGTGGTGGCTTACCAAAGGGACCCCTCAGATAGTTCTGAAGATGAGTGGCAATTGTTTCTACCTGAAAAGCATAGAGAGACAGTGCTGGATGATTTACATGATGACCATGGTGATTTGGGACCAGAGAGAACTTTTAAGCTCGTAAGAGATCAGTATTATTGGCCTTGCATGAGGGCTGAAGTTGAAGATTATTGTCACACCTGTTTATGTTACATGCAATGAAAGACTTTATCTTTCCAGAACTGCCTCAATGGGACGCTTACAATGTTAAGGATCTATGGAGCTAGTGTGCTTCTTGTGTTTGGACCCCCATACAAATGGGCAGAGAAATGTTCTGCTAGTAACTGATGATAGACAGAGGGTGGGGTATGCCCGGAGTCCGACTTCAAAGCCAAAATCCATCAAAGCTCAGCAGGCTAAGAAGAAGGCACACAATGTAGGCTGAAGGGTAACAAACAAGATACCTTGACTCTGGTATTAAAAGCTACATTTTGTTCTACTGTATATTTATCTTGAGCAGGAACTGTATTTTGTAAAACAACTGCCACTAAACGTACACAAAAGCAACTTCAATGAAGATTGTCTCTAGATATAACATTCTGTCAAGAATCTGTTCCTTGAATTCAGACATATCTTTTAAGAAAGCGGGTGCCACAATTTTATGTCAATTTCATTGTTTTTTTAAAGAAGGAATGGGAAGGAATTTTGAGTGGAGCATAGTATCTTTTAAGTTTAAAGAAAAAAATCACAAACTTTTCAACAGAATCTTTAGCTCTGCTGAACAGGCTTATAAAATAAATTAGTATGTAAACAAATGAAAAAACATTTTGGACATAAATGCTTCCGTAAATGAAGAAAGTAGCCTTTTCTTTCTATGTACACTACAGTCAAAATATTTTTCAACAGAAACAATGTATGAATTACCCCCTACCTTATCCTTTATTTTTACATTGTCACATTCCCCTCTTGGTTGGTTCTTTGTATGTATTTGATTAAGACAGAAGGAATCATATGAGATTTTGATAGAGCTTGGCACAGAGCTGTGTTCTAAAATAATTTTGGAAGATAAATCCTAAAATGAAATAAAAATAAACTTGATGAAAGGATAGAACCAGTGCCTTATTATTGTATTCAGAGGAAGAAAAGCAAGTTATTATTGTCTATAAATTCACAATGATACACTTCTTACATATACAATAAAAATAAAATTAATCAACCCCAAATAATTTTGGTGTCTCTCATTCTGATGACATATCTTATTGTAAGTGATAATCCACTGATACAGCTGACTGCTACTTTCTTACAGAAAGTATGTAGTTTTCCAAAGTAAGAGACAGTCATAGCAAGGTTTTTTGCTGGAAGATGGCTGGATTTTGTCTTATTTCTTTGAAATATATTTCAAAGAGATTAAATAAATAGCTGATTTAGTACTCTTTTTCACTGCCAGGACCACACCAAATTCTTTGGGGCCACACCTATGCATGATGGATGCATACAAATCAGGGGTGAAATCCAGCAGGTTCTGACAGGTTATAGAGAATCGATATCGGAAAATTTGAGTAGGTTGGGAAACTGGCAAATATCACCTCTGACTGGTCCCAGAGTGGGGTGGGAATGGAGATTTTGCAGTATCCTTCCCCTGCCATGTCCTCTAAGCCATGCCCACCAAGCCACACCATGCCCACCAAGCCACACCCACAGAACCGGTAGTAAAAAAAGAATGGATTTCACCACTGATGCAAATCCACACATAGATCTTCCTTACACAGACGCCACATGTACACTATAATTATCTAATACAAATAATGTTTTATTAAATAATTACATAGAGAATTGTAGCTCTTTACAGTGCTGTATCATTTTTTCATTTATTTTAAGCATTTATTATGTATTTTTATGCAGCCATTTGATACAATAGAATCCTTTTGGATTTATTCCTTTTTCTTTTTTTATTGTTATTTCAAAAACAATACGAATATTATTTTAAAAAAGAACTTCCTATACATACACAGCAGAGGTGGGTTCCTACCAGTTCTATCCGGTTCTATAGAACCGGTAGTAACTTGGCGATGATGTCACGGAGCCAGTTCTGTCGGTGGCTCGGTGGGCACTGTCATCTTGGATTTTGCTTCTGTGCAGGCACAAAAGCTAGTTTTTGACTGCTGTGTGTGTGCACGGAAGCTAGTTTTTGACTGCTGGGTGCACACGCAGCGCGACCCTGAGCAAACCGGCAGTAAAAATATCCAAAACCCACCTCTGATACACAGACTAGTTTTAAGCTCTTAGATGGGGAGTGAAGGGGAAGCTATTATGGTTTTTTTTATTCCCAACACTGACAAAAGATATTATTCTCCCAGAACTAGACTTGGAGAAAAAGAGAAGCCATTTTGTTTCTTCACTGCAAGAATAACCTTCTGCAGCTTGCCAGTAAGTACAGTAGGTTGTCGGGCTGCCTGGAAGTGAGAGATGGATAGATACAGATGTTGTTGACCTGCAGACAGCTTCCAGAGATCGTGTATGAGCTAGAAGTGGACTTAAGTAAGATAAGAAGATTATTAATAACACTTACATCATAAGCATGCCGGATGAGTTGAACTATATTATTTGAATTCTCCTGCAGTTGTCCTACAGCAGACTTGGGGATCATCTTGCTTAGTTTCTACCAGAAAAAACAAATATGCCAAAAGCATTATCTTATGAGCTTTCATGCAGCATGATACCATAATAACATTTGCTTTGTTCATGTGACACAATTTATAAAATCTTCTATTTTTTTGGAGATTTACTTACTTCATATGTATCGTAGACTTTTTTGGTAACAGCAAAAATAGGCTGGATTTTCTTTTCTTTAAGTTTTAGTATCAACTGACCAACAGAAGGGTAATCCTATGGAACCAAGGAAATGGTGTGAGAGCTCTGTTTTCAAATCAACAGATGTTAACCTAATCTATTCACTAATTCTGATCTAGCTTTTGGACAGGAAACCACCCTTCTTTAGTCTCAGCCTGAATTGTTTTAATCTGGGCAGTACAGGTGTTGTTTAGCTACCATTGTACAACTCTCATATTTTCCCTCTTATTTTTCTCCTCCCACTTTTTCTTGCCACAAAAGTCCACTGAGATAGAAAAAATGGAATAATTGCTGAATGCTTACTTATTATATTCATAATTGTATGGATGCCCTATTGCAGTGATGGCTAACCTTTTTGCTGTCACATGTCAAAAGCGTGGGGAGCATGGGGGGATTGTGTGTGTGTGTGCCCACACCCTTAATTCAATGCGCTAAGGCCCCCCCCCACATATGAACATGTGACTCCCCCACTCCCTCCGCTTTTGGCACACCAGAGACTTTCTAGGAGCCTGGGAAGGGGGGAAATGGCCTCTTCCACCCCCCCCCCCGAGGCCTCCGCGTGAGCCCTTTACTTACCTCAAAACGGGCTGCGTGGAGACTCCTGGGAGGGGAGGGGGCATGGCCAGCTGAAAATCAGCTATTGCATTCTACTATTTTATTCTGTCTCTCTTTTGCACCATGTCATGTGACTGGTAGTTCAAGCGGCATCACTCTGAGAGCAACGCTGGGTTTGAGTAAGAGGATCAAATTATGAGACCTCTTGCTTTAGAGATGATCACTCTCAGAACATGCCCCTCACTAGTCTTGCCTAAACAATCAAGGTCTTCTGTCACTCACCATCCTTTCTTCAAAAGGGATTATGGGACGGCCAATGGAACAATCGGTTTGTAGTGGGCATGCTTACTATTCATAGGAATTAGAAGAAGTGCTGTGAACAGGGCAACCACTTTCGGCTATTCATTAAAGCCACTCATTTTCCCCCCAGGCTTCCAGAAGGGAATCCTGAAAAATCTTGTACAGCTTTGTATATATATATATACAATTGTGTAATTAGATGCAATTAAAAACAATATACAGTGGAACCTCAGTTCACAACCATAATTCATTCCACAACCTTGGTTGTAAACCGATTTGGTCATGAACCGAATCTAATTTGCCCATTGGATTGTATGTAAAATGCGTTCATACCCCTATGAACTAAATATAATTTTTTTTTAAAAGAAATTTGCCGGGCGGGAGGGGGCGCAGGTCACTATCCCTTCAAGGGTGTTGGCTGCATGTGCTTGGGGAGCGGCTATGGAGCCCAATTTCTCCCTGTGGTCTGGCAGGAGCTTCCAGCTCCCAGCTGCTTTCGTCTCGGGACCCTTCAGTGCTTAGCGAACACCTCGGGCGGGCCTTGCTGCAGTGTCAGCCCAGAGAGCAGAGCAGCACCCACCGGTCACGGCATGCGGGATGGCCAGATCCGGATCTTGCATGCCGACTACGACGCATTCCATCCATGGGGGAAGCATCCACAGCTGCTCAGTGCCCAGCCTGGGGTGCTTAAATGCTTATGCAAGCAGCGAGTCTCTGTGTCCCCATCTGCCTGCCTGCTGGGCAGCCACTCCCAGGAGTCCTAGGGCCTCTGCGCATGCGCAAAGCGCTAGTTTCAGCAAACAAACGTGCATGCTCTGCGGCGGCTCCCAGCTCGTCGCCAGTGCCAGGCGAGCTCCATAGGGACTCCCAGCAGAAGGCCGAAGCAGGGAGGCTGTGCGCACCTGCCTTGCCCGAACGGGCCAGCAAAGGGACGGGAGTAAAGGAAGGAGGGCTGGCCCCAGCTGTAGCCGGGCTGGTCGGTAACCGAGTATGTGGTCACGACCTGAGGCAAAACAAAATTGAATGTTTTGTTCAGAAACTGATTTGGTCGTGATCCAAAGTGTTCGTAAACCAAGGTTCCACTGTAAAATCTTGCTCTTAATATAACTATGCTTATTGGATTGCACATAATTTGGTAAATCATATTTTTCTTGTCAAAATGATTGGCATCTTGATTCTCATTTCTAGAGGACAAATAGTGCAGACCAGCTGTTGTTTTACATGAACTCCAGTCTACTTCTAGATTGTATCATATAGCAGTGCTAGCTGACAGCTACTTGTATACTTACATATTCGTTGCTTTTTTTGTACATATTGTCTTCCAAGTGACATTGTCCATCAAAAGGTGTTAAGATGGCTCCAAGCTTACCATCCCCAGCAAAATGAAAACCATCATCTGTTGTGTAGACCAATAAGCGAGTCACATTCTTCCAGCCAATTATATTCTGGATTTTAAAGCAAAACAAATTTTAAAGCAGTAGAAATTATAACAAATTACAAAATCATTGATGCAGGAAGGAACATAATGAATCAATCTTTTTTTTTTTAATTTAGGACAGGCAAGCCTATCTAGTGTCATAGCTTTAACAGGCGCCTGTCCTGCTGCTAAGGAAGGATATTCAGCATTTCCTTTCCTGATATCTTCTACCAAAAGTGTTCCTCATGAAAATTTATTTTTCCTGACTTACCCCAAGTCTGGATTCAGTGGCAAAGATACGAAGAAAATAAATGTGAGGCATTCTACTGCAAAACTCCTGAGTTGTGATTCAGCTAGTGTGTTTGTTGAAATCAAGACAGAGCAACCCCACCTCAGGAACCATAAAAAGAATTTACTTTCTAATACTTTTTATGCTGTTAATGTCATAATCTTAAGAAGCCTTAAAGAAACAGTAAGAAATGATATTTGAAGTCAAATGTTTTGGCTTCTTTTAGTGAAAAATCAGCCCAAGCAGAAGACAAAAATTAGTTTTAATAACTGCAAATCCTGGACTGTTAATTAGGTTTAGATTGTCACTGTTTTCCTGCAATCTGTTTCAGTTGTCCATACTGACAACAAGCACAATATAAATGTAAATAATCATAGTGTCATGTTAATAGCAGCATTTATATAGACTTACATTCATGGCCCTAACAGAAAAATTATTTGTATAGAATTTGTGGAAAAGTAGCATATACTGGAAATAATAAATTAGTGAAACCATTTTCCATTTTTAACCCAAAAAGGTCCTTAATCAATTCTATTTCCACACAGTTTTGGCCATGGGACTTACCTCACAGACAGCAGCCTGCATCATGGCATCAAGTCCTCCTTCTGGCGCATCAAGATTCCCTGATATGTTCTGCTTCCCTACTTCTTCTTTAAAACTCTGTACATCATCAGTGAGGCTAAGCACATGCCTGAAAGCAAATGGTGGTTGGCACTTGGTTTCTTTGGTTGGACATGGATTCTGGAGCTTCTCTGGATGGGTGTTTACAAATGGCAAGACAGTCTTATCTACAAAAGCACCAAAACCTAAAGAAAATATTAAGGAAAAGGAAGGAAAGCTTGATATAAAATATAGCTGCCTCTAATGTCAATTAAGATATGATAAATACATCTCATGGTATAGAATATTTCAATGGAATCATAGTAGGTGGAAACACTTGAAAAAATAAGAATCATGTCAAGTTTAGTTCTTGGCCACTCATTGACACTGCCATGCCATTTTCTTATCAATAATATTAAGCCATTTGTACTATCACCATCTGGAATATGTTTTTGTAATTTCAACAACCTTAGGGTTTCAGAGTGGTGTCATATTGAGCACTAGTTGAGTATGTTCCTTATTAGCTGTTTTTCAAGATCAGCTAATGTTGGTTAGGTGCTTCCAACTGCTATGACAGAAGACAGTTGCATATTTTAGAAGAATGTACCAGAGGTGGGTTCTTACTGGTTTGGACCGGTTCTACTGAGTAGATAGTAAGCTGCTGGTGACATCACAGAGCTGTTTTTGGTCTGTGGATGCTGCCATCTTTTTTTGGGGGGGGATTTTTTTTTGGTTTTTTTTCCCTTCTGCACATGTGCAGACGCTGAGTTTCCAGCACTGCACATGCATTACCATCTTGTTTTTGGCCTTTTTGTGTGTGGAATTTTCCAGATTTTTTTTCTACTGCGCATGCGCACGCCAATGAGGCATGCGCACGAGGCACGGCCACACAGCTCGGGAGGCAGCGAACCGGCAGCAAGGTAAGTTAGAACCCACCCCTGGAATGTACATACCTATCCGTGCACGTTTGGTAATACTCTGGAGAGCTTTAAGCAGATCTCCTCCTAATTTCTTCACTGTTTGCAGATCATCATCCATAGAGAATGAGAGGTCCATCAAATAATAGAGATCTATTGGATAATCTTCCCCACGTTGGAATGTCACATTAAAAACAGCAGGTTGTTCTATTGGTAAAAGGGAAGACGTTGAACATCTGCTCCAATTTTACCTCATCTCACAAAGCTAGTGATGCTTTTCTGAACTAGGGGACTGTAGGCTGAGTAGATTGTGAGACATGAAAGTACATGAAAGGGCAGAAATTGTGGCAGAATGATAAAGAAGGCAGCACTGAAGTTAACTAGGTCCCACAGGAAGGTACAGAGTATGAGGATAGGAGCAGAGGAGCAAAGTGAAAAATGCAGAGAATGAAAGGGGGATATGGAATATTTGATAGAGAAACAGAAAGCAAGCCAGCATTCATTGTGCATACACACACAACACACACAAAGCTCACATTCTCTTTAATTTGCATAACTTTCTATGCAATACTCAGATCTAACATAAATATTCTGAGAGATGCATATGGTGTTTTATTATAGTGAAAAGTAGGAACATTTAAGAGTAAAAAATTTAAATTAATAGAATTGAAGTTAGTCTGAATTATTGTGCCAAAGTATTGGTGAATTAATTGCCCTGGAAAATACAGTTAGTCATGTTGTCTAAACATAGCTTTTGAGTAAGAAAAATCAAAATATCAATACATTTGAAGTGGGATTATACTAATTTTCTATTTTAAAAATGCCTGATAATGCCTGATATGACATGTGTCATATGCTTCCTATCCTAAAATTGCAGTCATCCTTTTAGCTATTTACTAAATTTCTGATTTGAGGTTCAAATTCTGAGATACCTGGTCTTAGATGCAATCGCACCACCTCTGGGTAGATTTGCTTCTTTGTATTTGATTGATCAGAAGAAACTGGGTCAACAAAGTTTTCTGGGAAAATAATATTCCCATCACATCCCTTCTCAATGAGCTGTTGCTTTGTGTCACATCGAACTGAATCTGGTTCTCCTATTTTTGTGAAATCCTGTGTTTCATAACAATCAAATTACAAAAACAATTAATAACCTTAAGATATTGGGTGGACCTAATATATTTTAGATAGAGGACAATCATATTTCTTTGTTAAAGGGCATGCATCTTGCAATAATCAACATTATTATCATCATCATCATCAACCCAGCAATTCTGGGCAGTTCACCAATTATTTAAAACATTTAAAAAGAAATTAATAGTACAAAAAAGCATAAAACTACAAAACACGATGGCAGAGAAACAAACCCAGATAGGAACAAGAGAAGCAAGGTAAATGGGGATCAATTGTTCTCATCAAATCTGAGCAAAGAGCCATGCCTTCGAAATACCAGTACAGTTGGAGCTATTTATTTCTTAAAATAATAATTTCACAGTAATTTGATATTACAAGTATTTCACAGTAATGTGAAGATAGTACCTCCTTCAAGTTGAACTCAGTTCTTAGAATTTAATATATGACCATATAGATTCCGTGACAACAATACAGAGTGTTGGTACTAAAACTCTGCCTTGGGGAACACCATAGTTAACAGGTATAGGATTTGATAGAGCGCTTCCTATTTTGACCACTTGTTGCCTGTTTGAGAGGAAGGCAGCTACTGTATCCATTTATGTAGGAGTCCAGACTTTTAGTTTTAGAAGTACCGGTAGTTTGTCATGTACCACTGAATCAAAGGCTTTAGAGAAGTGTATGTAAATTGCATCTATTGTTTTGCCCTGATTGAGATGTGTAGTCCATGTTTTTGCAATGTAGTAGTTGCAGATTACAGGATAATTTTTTTCTGAAACCAAATTGTTTGTTGGAGAGTAGGTCGTTTGTTTCTAGGTGGAGGGTAATTGATTGGTTAATGGTTGATTCCATGACTTTGCAGGTGATGCAACATAAAGGGTCTGTAATTTTCAACTAGGCTGAGGTCACCTTTTTTGAAGATTGTTGGCTTGCAATTGAAGTATGTTGGCTTGTAAACCTATACCTCAGATAACCTAAATTGCATAGAATAACATAAACATGCCCAATTGGGCATTAGTTGCCCTTTCGGCAGACTGGCCAAAATTTGCCAAAAACTGGCTGATAATGTCTTTATCATTAGCAAGAAATTCTGCAATGACTCCAGTATGACTGAGCTATTTTTATTTTTCTCTTGTAAAAAATGTTTTAAAATATTTGATTGGCCAAAGCCTTGATGGGCATGATCAGAAGTAGTTGAAAATATAAATTTATGGGATTTATGCTAAAATATCGAGTGTGCACAAAACAATTATTATTTCTTTGGTCTATTAAGAATAGCCTTTTACAAGACCTTTGAATATAATTCTTCTTTCTGGAATCAATAAAGACTATTTCTAATATATTCCTTATAATTCCACTTTTTAGTGGGGAAACTAAAAATGGATGAGAATTAGAAGAATCTTACAGGTTTTCCATATGTTTTGTTTCCCTAGCATTTACAACACCACTGTAAAGCACTGTAAAGCACTGTAAATACACAAATATTTATATTGTTCTGCATTTAGAATATGAAGATGATACCCAATCAAAACTTAATTATGTGTCACAATAAGAGGGAAAATTGGTCCATCATTTTCACATTTATTGCTGTATGCTTGTGGTGGTTTGTGCATGCATTCTTTCCTTGGGATTAACATTAGGTGTGAATGTAAGGAAAGATTGAAAAAAAGTACAGTATAGAAATGTATTCAAATTAGAATCAATAGAAGTATCCATAGTCACTTATGCCCTCTAGGAACTAGCTATGGTAAGCATTTGTTTTCTGACCCAAAACCACAATTGCCTGCAGATGCACCAAATCCTACAGTGGATATCTAAGGAAAGTTTGAGTATTGTGGACATACAAATGCTCATGCTAACTGTAACTCTTTCCATCTGAAATTCTATCAATCTATTGGTTCCATTAGTACTATTTATTTATTTAGTATATGGCATATCATACATGGACTAGAAATATAAATTAACATTTCAACTACCATAGATTAATAGAACCCAATAAAATATAAATGACAAAGAGATCTATGTTCAAATATCAATGTTGCCATCTAATCATTGAAGTGCAGCATTGTTTCTATTAAATATACCTGATGCTGGACCAGTATATGCCCTCAGCTTTTAGCCAGCCACGGTGTGTTCTACAGTTTGATGTGGGACCTCAGAGTCACACTGAGGGGAGGATATTATGCCTCATTTATACAGAGAGTCGTGGCAGACACCATGTGATGTGTGAATCCTATTCAGGATTGTCCATTGCTGATATGGTAGTTCAAAGCCCGGCACCTGTTTTCTGGGGTCATTTATATGTCTTCCTATAACTGGCCATTCATTTGGTTTTCCACTGAGAATTGACCTTGGGCAGATGTTGTGCAAGTGCCAGGGGGGCTTCCTGGATTTGAGTTTCATTACTAGCAGCTAAAAGAAAAAACATTACAGTATGCTTTGTTTACTATAACTCCAGTAAAGTAGCGTTTTGATAGATGAGTCAGAGAAGGTCAGATTCATCAGATGTTAAAATAAAGATAACATTCTTTTTTAAGTATTTTCAGACTGCAAGGTAGTAATTTCTTGTTTGGAAGCACTGATAGCAGCAACAAGTCTTCATAAAACAGAACCTGATGCGAGCAAAGGTTTTTGCCCAAAAAGCAACCTCAAACACCCAATGACAGTTGAAAGGGACAAATTAAAAAGAAACATCTGAAAGACAGTTTAAAATGTAAGATTTTGTATTTTGTTTCTCTTTCTTTATAAAAAAACCTACCCGTTTCTTGCACCAGGCACAACCAGGGCCAGATTCAATGCAATCCTGACATGTTTTGACATTGTATTTGGTACATTCGAGAGAAAATGCTTAAGAAGGAAGAGGAAGAAAATGTTATAAAAGAGACATAACAATGAACAACATACCAAGTTGAAGTACCCTGAATCTTCCCAGGTATGAAAATAGCCCACCTTGGCAGCAATTTACAATCTGGAAATGCATTTTGCCAGTCACCCCAAGCTCCACCTGTTCTAAGCCCTCAACTTAGGATCACAACTGAGCCAAAATTATTGTTAAGTGAGTATTACCCCATTTTACAACCTTTTACAATTGTTAAATGAATCACTACAGATGTTACATGGATCATGTGGTCATGATTTATTTATAAATCTGTTTCCCACCCACCCCATTTACTTTGCTTTAGAGAGCAAACTGGGAAGGTTACAAATGGTGACCACATGACCCTGGGACAGTACAATTATCTAAATACATGATATTTGCCCAGCACATAAATTTTGATCACATGACCATGAGGATGCTGTAATGGTCGTAAGTGAGAAAACAGGTAATAAGTCACTTTTTTCAGTGCCATGGTAAATTTCAACAATCATTAAAGAATGGTTGATTATGGTTTGTTCACCAGATGGTAACCTAGCTGTCAGTGCTATCTTCATTTCTTGAACCAGTCACTGAGAGGATATTAGCAAAGTTACTCCTGAGTTAACAACCATTTATTCAGTAACTATTTGAAGTTGCCATAGTGCTGAGTTAGTCATAGTTATGACTTGAGATCCCAGGGATCTCATACTCTGCAGTGTACCTTTGCTGCAACATCCTCTCCCCAACCCACATGTACTTGCATGGCGCTAATGTCAGGGTTCCAAGTAACAGCCCATATTTTGATTTGACCCTGACAATAGCATGTCCACAGCCTGCACATAATTGTGCAGCACTGCAGTCCCCCTCCTCAACTTATATGCACTCACTACAATGGGTCTAGAACTTTTCGTCTCCGATTCTTTATTCTTCTCAGGTGTTTCTCCTTGGGCGATTATCCCCAGACGTATGTCCTCAGGTGATACACCACCACCACCACCACCACCCATTTGCCCTGTGCAATGGGCCACCAGCATCTGCGTCCCACACCCTTTGACATGGCTGTTTCGAAGAAAGAGTGTTGGTCCTGGGTGTTCCACCCCCTGGAACAGTTAGCCCCTAACCAATCAGCTAGAAGGGGTGGAAGGAAGGAATTCTTTAGAGGACCATTAATAGAAATCTAGCGAAAGGAAATAGGTGTAATTTTTTTTCACAAATGCCTCTCTCTC
>JANHFT010003267.1:28888-42123 GCA_032467955.1 Pseudoxenodon macrops | reverse complement strand
CCTTCGGAGGTTGTGAGAGCTCCAACACTTGAGACATTCAAGATGAGATTGGACTGCCATTTGTCGGAAATGGTGTATGGTCTCCTGCTTGAGCAGGGGGTTGGACTAGATGACCTACAAGATCCCTTCCAACTCTGTTAATCCGATCTGCTTTTATTATTTAATATTTTTAGATTTTATGTAATTTTTATTTTTGTATTTTATATGTTTTACATTCTTTTGTACTGTACTTGTGTTCATTTTTTACCATAAGAAAGATGGATTTATTGCCTCTTATCTTGATATTTGATAATTTACAACCATGAAGGAAAATGTACAGAGAAATTTGTCAGTGGATAACAATTGATATAGATTAAAATACTTAATTGTTAATAAGACAAATATAAAATGTTTCAATATTCCTTTTTCAGAATGGCCAGGACTGGCTTTAGCATCTACAAATAAATGCATAAACTGTTTAGCATAAAGGAATGACAAAAAAACAAAACACAGATGGAATACTTAGAGATTTGACTGAATTAAAAAAAGTATTACACAAAATTCAGATAATTAATCATAAATAAGTTGTTGGTGAAGTACAAAATTTAATAAGTCAAAATCTATACAATTACAAGTAGTCCTCAGTTAATGATGGCAATTAAGGCTGGAATTTTTGTCTCTAAGCAATGAAATGGGAAGCTGCAATGTCATGTAATTGCGCTGTTTAGCCACAGAAATTCTAGCACTTCCAATTGCCATTTGTTAGATCGCGCGAGTAAGGAAGACACGAGGCATTGTGACAGTCAGCTACCTTTAATGAATCCAGGTGGAGGCAATGTCTGGACTGCCAGCAGGCTGCAGGGAACCCGCTTTTATGGGATTCCCTGATTGCCTGCCGGCCACTGACAGAGATTTACTTTTCCCGCCACTAGTTTAGCCAACCAGCGGCGGTTCATGCAAATGAGCAATTGGGAGGACACAACACCATTGTTAAACAAATCAACAAAGATTGTTAAGCAAGGGCATCACATTTGCAACGTCTGCCATCTTTCCCACTGACTTTGCTTGTTGAAAGCTGGCACAGAAGGTCATAAATGATGATCACATTGTGGACACTGCAATAATCACAATTATGAGAACTGGTCGTAAGTACCACTCATTCAGTGCTGTTGTTGCTGAATGAGTGGTTGGAAGTGAGGAAGTAAATGGATGCAGAATTTTAACAGAACCATCTATATTTAATGGGACAATCTTCTAACAAGAGGAAAGTGAGGTATTAATTCCATACTACAAACACAGATATGGTTGGATAATTTCTTAAATGCAGGACACTCCACTGAATGAACTTCTGGGCAATGTGATCTGATCATTAGTCAATCTATGATGGTAGGAACATTTCCATAAAAGCAGATGACTATATTTATGAGAAGAGCTAGGAAACAGAACAACACAGGCAGCTCTCTTGCAACAAAGCAAGCGATAGAATCAAACTACACTACACTATTAGTATACATTGAGTAATGGATGTGGTGCACACCCACATAATTCTGTAGAAGTGTAGGTGGTGACTAAGCTCTGTACAGTGGTGAGGCTGAGTTATAGTTGAAGAAACATTTGGGTCAAATATTATTTTTGCCATCAACTCTTAAATTTGGCATTGTAAGTTTGTTTCTTGATCTTTTATTCTCAGACACTGCCAGCTTCTTCTATTGTGGGATGAGGCAGGCAGGGAGACATTGACCTAGCTTACAATGCTACCGTAAACTGCAATTCTTAGGTCAATTATTACAGAGAAAGAGGTCATTAAAAAAAAGGAAGAAGGAAATGTTTGAAAATTTCTCAAGCTGATTATTGCTTCACACCATGAATGTTGACTTCTGCCCAGAATTACAGCTAAACTGGATCCAGTGATTATTGTCTCATAATGTCAGCCCCCACTAGGAACCAGGAACTCAATTCCACAGGAAAGCTAAAACTACTTTTATTCAGATTGGCTAAAATGTGAGGGACAATGTACTCTAAATATAACAAGATGGCAAGTTGGAGAAGGCGTGTTTATCCCTTTATAAATGAAACTACACTAGCATTGTACCTTTAATCTGTAAAATGCTTGTGAGAAAGGAAGCAGAAAATAAAATAAATTATCTTCTTTGTTTAACTTCAACAAAGTCATTACTCTGATTTGCTGAAACAAACTAATATTAAAGAGCAGTTTCATCCTGACGTGTTTCAAAAATAATGTTGATTAAGCTAGCAATAGTTTTGCCAAGTTCTAACATACTGACCAACTTTAAAGATGAAATTGTACTAAACAAAGGAAAGGAATGCATATGATCCCCAGACTAATCCTTTATGGCTAAATTATTATTTGTTTTAACATTCAGACTGAGTTATTGACATCAAAGTGGTCTTCAAAAACAGAGTCTTCAAAAACCCTTCAAATAGGAGAAGAACAAGAAAGATAAGTGAAACTTCTTTTGACAGGCACTATCAGAGCAACTCAGACTCTGGCACTGTCAGCCTACTCACTTTATTCATTTTGTTTTTGGAGAATTCTTCCTTTTTGTCTCACTATCATCATCTGCTCTTCTCCTTTGCTATTTCTGTGAACTGTGTGAACTGCACTTTACATTGTTAAAAGGATGTTGAGAAACAGGAAACTCTGAGTTGCTCCCTACCACAGTGAAGAAGAAAGTTTGGAAGGTCTCCCAAAGCTGTCTGGATCACTAATTAAACATAATCATTTGATAATAGTGCAAAAATTCTAGTGACAAAGACACGTGCATTTTATGTCAAAATTACACCTCATTTCTCCTCTAAGTGTAAAATATAATGAAACTGAAAGAGCCTAAATAGTTGATAGAGGCAGCATCTATCAGCATCTGAAGAAGCCCATGGGTTTTTCTTTTTTCTTTAATAAATGGAAAACTAATTGCAAGGTTTTTTTCTGATGCAATTTGATAGCTTTAAAGCCTCCAAAGAAGCCTTTTTAATTTATACTTCGGTGCAGCTAAGACATCATGCTAAAAAGTTAGGAGACTTTAAATTCTAGTACTACCTCAGGCACAAAGACAGCTGGGTGGCTTTTAGGTCAGTTATTCTCTCTGAGCCCTAGGAGAGAGGCAATGGCAAACTATTTCTGAAATCTTATCAAGAAAATTACAAGGACTTGTCCAGGAAATTTCCAGTATCATCACTGACTCAAAGGCACCGAAGGACTGGAAAAGGGAAAGGATGCACTGAACTTAAGGATTTTTCTTGTTTCTAAATTCCCATTAACTTGTTTAAATCGATGTTTCATATTCTGACACATTTAATTTTTACAAAAAAGGGAAACAAGTTGACAAAATTGATTATGACTATGGTGAAATACTGTAGGGAAAAATAACAGCTTAAGCAAGGAAGGACTCTCCCCTCCCCTTCTGAAGTGATGAGCCAAGTTAGCAGAGCATGGCAACCCAAAAGCTAAAAACTAGAGAACATTACCACAACATAAAAGGAGGAAGGGAAGCAGAACTTTTAGTTAACTGTTACATTTTTTTAGTCAGTGGTTACATATGCTGTGAATACAAAACAGGATAAAAAGTTATTTATAAAAGGACAAAAGACCTTTAACTTGGTTAAAAAGTTCTGAAGACTATGTGCTATGTGTTAATCCAGAAATGTTCTGGTGTTGCAATATTTTACTGTTGTTTTAAGGACGTTTGAGGAACCCACAAATCTTTGGCCATTCATTAGCCATTTTTTTAAAGGAACATTTTTAGGGGTTCAAATAATGATATACACAAAGACAGCATTATCAATAGCTAGAAAATGGATCAGTTTAATTTAAGGATTTTGACTGGCATTTCATATTCAACAGGTAGGCTATCTAGTATTTTAACAATAACTTTAATTAAATTGGCACCGGTAATATGAAGTTACTTTTAATAATAATGATGGGTCCTACAAACATCTTTATCATTGCTTAACAAACTTACAATTATAAATTGGTGGTCACTATGCGATTTTAAACAAATATTAAATAATCTAACCAAAGAAAATAATTTGGTAGCTACTAGACAATAATCTAGCAAACTTATTAAAATGAATACAGCAAGAGTCACCATTGTACCATTTAGGATGATTAAATTAAAATTCTTACAAAGACTAACAAGAGCCTGCTTAATTGATGTTCTGATCTGTAGACTGCCTGTTGTGCAATTCACTGGAATTACATATTCCAGTGAATTCACTGGAAGATACATATTAATCATTATTAAATTAAAATGCTTTAATTTTAATCATCAGGGAAGTTACATTTGGATACAACTATAGGCGCTGATCTTCATACATAATAAAGTAAGGGAGATTAAAGAGACTGTGATTTGGAAGAACTGTGAAAACAGAAATTCAGATATTATAAATAACCTTACTTCTGTCAGAGGTCCTCTATTTTTAACAATCACATAAAGGGAAACATTCTGCTTTCATAGCTGAGAAATTATGCTTCCCAACATAGTTGCCAATAGCACTTTTTGTCATATCGTTGTTGTGGACTGTTGCCACCAGGAAAATGTTAGAAACAACAAAGAATAATTTTATTTATTAAGTTTGTATACCATTGGCTCCCAACTACTCTAATTTGTATTAACAACATCATTTGTTGCAAAATTATTTTTACCAGAAGGTAGGGAACTATCCTCAAAACAAATCTACCATACCTCACATCAAGCTGGAAATACACATTTTCAATTAAAATTGCTTTGCTTATTGATCCATTCTGCCACAGTTCCTAAAAAAACACATCTAAAGTACTGCAGTCCTCATAGTTGTGAATTACAAGGTTGCATTACTACTATTTGCACACTGTTTAATTAGAAACAATGGGATATAACTTACTGCTACGTATGAAAAACAAGCCATGATATAAAATTCTCATAGTTCTTTACATCTAATACCACATGCTTATAAATAGCTAACTCCTCCACAGTAATCGATGAAAAAAGTTAAACATTTCTGAATAGTATTTCAGCAAAGAACTAGGTCCAGAAATACCATTAGAACCACTGCTATATTCCCTCATTCCCCCACATGTAGAAAGTTGGGTGGAACCAGCCGTCCTTTCTTATTTTAAAACAGGTAGGTTAGGTTTCTGCTTAACAATTCCAGAAAGCCTGCCTGGTCATCTTGATGCACCCACTGCTAAGAGCTTCAGATAAACTGGAGCTACCTACACAGCTAAAAACTAGGTTTAAAAAAAAAACAATTTTAGGATTTAAAGTATTCCTGTGATAGGTACAGTAGCTGACTGCTTGCAATGCAATGACTAAACAGGCATTCTGTACCCTCCAGGTTTAAAACTGATAAATTGATTTAGAATTGAGAAATGATAGTTAAGAAAACAGCCAAGAACCAGGTTGCTTTTTGTTAGACAAACAAAACAAGACAAGCAAACAAAAATAGAGCGTCAAGTCTTTGTGGCACAACAGATATGTTACCTTAATGGTGAAAAGCATCTGCGGCTGCTGGTAACAGAATTATAGCTTGGCCATATTAAAACCACAGGGAAACAAAAATAGTGGAATAGCTAACAATTTACAGCACAAGAATAAGTAAAAAGCAATGCCAATTCATAGATTTTTCAAAAGAAAAAATAAATGAATTATAACTACACAATGTAGTTATTAGTTATAATAAACTCACTTCAAAGGAGAGAAATACCCAGAAAAATGTAAAAGAAATATAAAACGTACATCAAGCAGTCTCCGTGGCTTCATATCAGGTTTCTTTGTTAATTGTGAAAATGTGGAATTCCTATTCTTCTGAAGAGTCACTTCTGTATTAATAATAAAAACAAAACAAGCCCACAACCCTCTCTTTAGAAAATGGCTAAAGCCACACCCCCTTCCTTTAGTGTACTGATCTTATATTTCTGTAGAGAGGAAGTGAAAACAGAGGAAGAGTCGTTAACTTCAGTAAATAATATGAATAATATTTAATTCAAACCTGTGCAGAATGTACATTTCTTTGGCTGTAGATGTACAAGAATTAATGGGACCACAGTCCTTTCGTAAAGATCAATAAATAACAACTAAATATGGTTTGTTTCCTAGCTTCATAACATGACCCTCCCCCTTTTTTTTGGGGGGGGCTAGTACTTAAAAGCTGAAAAGAATGGAGCTGGGGTACACTCTTGCTTAGCTTTTCTTGGGATGGTAGTGGTACAAAAATGTTTCTGTATTTTGAATAGCATCATAATGACAAAATAGTTGACAATCAACAATAGACACTACTATTTTTCCCCATATCTTCTCTTTGAAGATTGAATCAAAAATTACATTTATATTAATAAAGGAGGCAGAATGCATCTAGGATAGTGGGAATATTTTTTAACGAGATGATACGAGTGCAATTCAATGGTCAAATATTGACTGTACCACCTCACTTGCTCCTCTGCCCAACACATTATTTCTTATAAGGACTGTAACAAATTGATTGCACTGCTTCGGCATCTGAAAAGGATAGTCTACATAAGTAAACGACCCACCAATCAAAATCTATCTTTAAGAATTAAACCAGTATCAAGTCATTTCTCAATAACTTTGCTATTGTTCAGTTATTGAATAAGGTTACTATGCAGTCTTAGACATGGACTCAGCAGGCTACTCAAGTAAACATTATCAATATACTATATCCAAAAGATGTAGAACAAATTGTCATGTAGAACATGACAAGATAGAGATGGCATTGAAAGTAGATTTACAAGTGAGAGGCCAAGAGAATGACTTAGAAAAGGATTTAACTGGATCTACATAAGCAATTAGCCAAGGCTTTATAATTTCAATGGGAAATACAAGCGACAAACCAAAAGAATGACCTGATAATATTTTTTCCTAATGGATTTACAGAAGGGCTTGTTAAAGTCTTATAGAACTCTGAGCAATAGGATAAAGAAGAAATGAAGATAAATCAAATCCTAGGACAATTTGTGAGTGAACTAAAAATTGTTGGAAGAAAAAGGAATATAAAGCTTTTGATCAAGGTTAAAACAAGCTATGTTGTTACTTCTGTCAGCCCTTTGTGGACTTCCTACTAACATCAGGACTGAAAAGATTATTTTTGTAGATTTGTTTATTAATAAGAGATGTGATATGAAAGGAGAGATAAATGTTCATTACTTTAAAAAGGGTGAATAGTTACCAAATTTGTTTATACTTATTGTGATGAAGGTTGGAAGTAATTTCTTTTATTTTCATTAAATTCTTAATGAAAATAGATTGATAGATGACAGATACAGTAGATAGATAGATAGATAGATAGATAGATAGATAGATAGATAGATAGATAGATAGATAGATAGATAGATAGATAGATCAATTAATCGATCTATAAGATGACAGATACATAGAAGAATCATGGTGATGCAGTAGTTAGCATGCAGTATTGCAGGCTAACTCTGCTCACACTGCCAGGAGTTTGATTCCTTCAATCCTGAACAGTTCAAGGTTGACTCAGACTTCCATCCTTCCAAGGTCAGTAAAAGGAGGACCCAGATTGTTGGGGGCAATATTCTGACTCTGTAAACTGCTTGGAGAATGCTGTAAAGCAGTGGTCCCCAACCTTTGTGGCTTGGTGGCCTGGTTTGGGAGAGGGGAACTGGGCCATCTGAGTGGTGGGTCTACACATGTGCATGCAGCTGTTGTGCAAGTGGCAGGCTGGCACGCATATGTGCAGCTTGATTTGTGCAAGTGGTGGGCTGGCGCGCACACACACGAATGCCTACTGGTCTGCTGCTCATGCAAGTCTAGCTTTTGTTTACCTACACATGTGCTCCAGCCAGCCACTTGCACGCCCAATTTCAGTAGTGGGCCATGAACCGGGGGTTGGAGACCACTGCTGTAAAGCACTATGAAGCAGAGTATAAGTAGCATATAAGCCCTGAGGCACCCAGTACTAGTGCTCCGAACAATCCAACTGCCTATGAAGATAGGAATTACTATCAAAGGGCACATCAAGTTCCCCATCAACAGTTCAGAAACATACTACATCTATTGTATCACTAGGACACAAATTTAATAAGTTACGTATGTATGAATGTATTTATATGCTTTCCCTCTCCCTTACACACATACATATAGAGCAGTGATGGCGAACCTATGACACACGTGCCACAGGTGGCACAAGGAGCCATTTCTGAGGGCACGTGAGGTGTTGCCCTGTCAGCTTCAGCGCGCGCCAGCTGATTTTCGGCCTTCATTTTCGGTCTTTTTCACCCTCTGGAGGCTTCAAGAGGCTTCCCTGAAGCTTCCGGAGGGGAAAAAATGGTCCAACGGGCAAACCGGAAGTGACTTCCCTGAAGCCTCCAGAGCATAAAAAACTTCCGGTTTGCCCATAGGGCCATTTTTCGCCTTCAGGAAGCTTCCCTGAAGCCTCCGGAGGGTGAAAAACAGCCCAATGGGCAAAATGGAAGTCCCGTTGGGCCATTTTTCACCCTCCGCCGGCTTCAGGGAAGCCTCCTGAACCCTCTGGGGGGCGAAAAACAGCCCAATGGGGGGGCTCCGCAGTGTGCGTGGGGAGGTGTTGTGTGTTGGCATGCATGCGCACACTACTGTGCATGCGCTACCATTTTTGGCACACAAGAAGAAAAAGGTTAGCCATCACTGATATAGAAGATATCTCAGGTAAAAAATTGGCTGTAAAACATTTTAAATTATTTTTTTATTTTAAAAATTAATGAATGGATGACAAAGATCATTATACATAGTTAATAATAGTAAAATTGCAATGACCTATTTATTTGGGGAACTGTTTTATTACTTCTGAAACAAGTATATTTATCCTGTTTTCCCCAAAATAACACCCAATCAGAAAATAAGCCCTAGCACGATTTTTCAGGATGCATGTAATATAACACCTACCCCAGAAATGAGCCTGTTAAGATTGTCAATCAGATGGTTGCATTTAGTACCGTATTTCCCTGAAAATAAGCCCTGATGTATCTTTTGGAGCAAAGATTAATATAAGACCTAGTGTTATTTTCGGGGAAATGCAGGTATGTATAAGCCGGAAAGAATTGTAGCAGCTGTATTTTACAACCTTCCCCTTAATTCTTGCTTAAGAGTCTTAAGCATTCTCATTGCTTAAATGATAATGGGGAAAATAGACAAGATTTAGTTCCACCCCCTTTTCCTTTCCTATTTTAGTTAATATGTTCCATAACACCCTTCTAAAAACAACAGCTAAGATTCAGCACAAATGTCAAAGCAACCGATTGCTGAAGAAATAAGCAAAATACTAAAAAAAGGTTGTAGTGAAGTATGGACAGTCCAGTGAGGATGGGTCACATCCTGACTCTGATGTAACATTTGCAGGGTTAAGTAAGAATGAGTAGTACTTCATGAAATGAGAATGGTTATATTTGTTGTACATTTAGATCCTACTAATAGAGGCGAGAGAAAAATTTATCACTGTCAAATACAATTTCTTTTTTGTAAATGGATAAAATCCACCATGATTTCCCCAACTATAAAGTCAAATAATTGATCATGTAAAGAAATAATATATGTACATGTTTATAAAGTAATGTGGTTTTTTGTTCTCAGGGCAAATCTGTTTAGAAGGAAATAAGACTTACTTGTTTTGCCATATGTAACTTAAACCATTTAGATTTAAATCCCACACCCCCTATTTATACTCTGTAAATTTGAAAATAAAGTTGGAACTTTCTTTCTCCCACCTGTGAAAAGAATGACTAAAATGGAAATTTTGTTTCTATAGAAAACCCTACTACATGGCATCCCATTGGAGACACAAGCCACACTGTGAAGGGTTGACTCTGCCTGCTGATCAAGAACAGTCATGCTCTTTTAATCTC
This sequence comes from Pseudoxenodon macrops, assembly GCA_032467955.1. Lineage (NCBI taxonomy): Eukaryota > Metazoa > Chordata > Lepidosauria > Squamata > Pseudoxenodontidae > Pseudoxenodon > Pseudoxenodon macrops. The sequence goes on along the minus strand of JANHFT010003267.1, from coordinate 32,288 downwards.
TGGGCTTAGAAATTGTGATGGAAGTCATAGAATAATGGAGTTGAGAGTAACCTTGGAGGTCTTCTAGTCCAACCCCCTGCCCAAGGCAGGAGTCCTTATTCCATCATAGACAAATGGTTGTCCAATCTTCTCTTGAAAACCTCAGTGATGGAGTACCCAAACTTTGGGAGACAAGCTGTTTCATTGACTAATTGTTCTCATTGTCAGGAAATTTCTCCTTAGTTCCAGGTTGGATCTGTCTTTAACAAGCTTCCACCCAATGCTTCTGGTCCTGCCGTCAGATGCAGATAAATAGATCACCTCTTCCTTGTGATAGTCCCACAAGAATTAGAAGAGAGCTATTAGGTCTCCCCTAAGCCTTCTCTTCAGTAGGCTAAGCATACCTTAATATGCCCTTAGCCGTTCTTCATATGGTTTAGCTTCCAGACCTCTATTCATCTTTGTTGCTCTTCGCACTCTTTCTAAGGCCTCGGCATCTCTTTTGTATTGTGGTGATTAGAATTAGACATAGTATTCCAAGTGTGGACTCACCAGTGCATGTAGTGATTCTATCACTTCTCATGATCTTGATGCTCTGTTGATGCAACCTAAAACCATATTGGCTTTTTTGGCAGTTTCAGCACACTGCTGTCTCATATTTAAATGGTGGTGTACTAGGACATCTACTGTAGACCTCTGTTACAGGTGCTACTGTTGAATCAGATACTGCCTATTCTATACTTGTGCATTTTATTTTTCATGCCTATGTGCAAGACCTTACTTTTCTCACCAATTAACTGCATCTTGTCAGATAGGGCTGGAATTTGTCAAGCTGCTTCTGAATTCTGAATCTATCTTCCTAGGTGTTAGCAATGGAGTCTCTTATTTTTCTTTCTCTCTGATTCAGATAGTTCTTGACTGACAACCATTCATTCAGTGACCATTGGAAGTTACAACAGACTGAAAAAAGTGACTTATAACTGTTTTTCACACTTAAGATCATTGCAGCAGCCCCGTGGTCACATCATCATAATTCAGACACTTGGCAACTGGTATATATTTAATAACGATTGCCGTGGCCCAGAGTCATGTGATGACCTTTTGTGACCTTCTGACCAACAAAGTCAATAGGGAAGCCAGATTCACCTAACAAGTGTGTTACTAACTTAGCAACTTCAGCGAATCACAGAACAACTATGGCAGGAAATGTCCAAAAATGGGACAAAATTGAGTTAACCACTGTCTTGCTTAACAACAGAAATGTTGGGCTCAGTTGTGGTTGTAAGTCAAGGACTACTTGCATTGTTTTTGCTTGGGCATTTATTATCTCATTTTTCACAATTTCCTAAGCATTTTGGACTGTGTTTTTTTCTAGGATTTCTATGCAAGGAATCCTTTCTAGTCTCTCTCTTAGTTTGCTAAAGTCAATTCTTTTAAAATCTAAACATTAGTCTGACTTTGTTCAGTTACCTGTGGCTGCATTATGGTGAATTCTAGTATGACATGATCACTCTCTCACAAAGTTCCTATAGCTTCCATTTCCTATTACTTCCACACCATCAACTATTTCTTCCCTACTAGTAAGAATTAAGTCCACTGTAGGTGACTCTCCAGGGGTTCAGGTTGACCCGGAAGTGCGCCCCGCAGCACTGATTTCAGGCCGGAAGACCGGTTCGGGAGCATGGCTAGCCAGCCATCGCTGCCGGTTTGACGAGCGGGGGCTAATTTTCGCTACGGTACTAGAGAACCGGTCCGAACTGGCAGCAGCCCACCACTGTGACTCTCACATTCCCTCCTCCACTTTTTGGATGATAAAGTTGTCAGCTAGGCATGTCAGGAACCTATTTGATCTTTCACTTGGTGCCAAGTTTTTCTCTGAATTGATGTCAGGGTAGTTTAAGTCTCCCATTACTACTGTGGTCTGTTTCCTACACACCTTAACTCAGCAATACATGCCTTTTTTTCATGGGGAAGACTGTTATTTGTCAGCCCTGGATCCATTTTACAGGGCTGCCACAGTGGGAACGGGACAGTAGCGAAGGGAGTAAATCATAACATTCTTTCACATGAGATCAAGGTTGGGCTGCTAACATCTGGAGGGGAGTGACTGAAGTTTGGTGGCAGCTGAGACAGGGGATTGTCACATTGATGTGAATGTCACTGGACAGGGCATGGTGTGAGTTTTAGTGTGGGTGGGGGAAAATGAGGGATTTCAGATTCAGGTTTTCCCCAGATGTGCCAATATGACTTCTCTAATAAAATCTTACTTTCATGGACTTTGTCTCGGAGTTCTGAATTGCTATAAGGAGTTAGTTGGAACACTGACAGTATTTGTATGATGATGTCAGGAGGCATAGCATTTGCTTAATTGTCATCTGTGGAAATTGCATGTATTATAAAATGCAGTATGAAGAAATAGACAGCAAAAGCTAAATACAAAGAAATTGAGTTTTGTATCCAATTAAGTTCAATTGTTTAAATAAGATAAAAGAAAAATGGAATATGGCAAAACACAGGATTAATTTGACAACACAAAGGGAATTTGCACAAAAAATTAAGAGCATAAAACAGAATTACTTTGAGAACGCAAACAAAACTGGACGTTGGTTAGCATATAAATTAAAGAAAGAGAAAAGAAAAAGAATAATACATCAATTACAGGATGAAAACGGAACAATACAATACAGAGGGGAAGAGAAGATACAAATAATACAATTATTTTTCTCAGAGTTGTATCACCAGGAAGAGATAAGTGAAGACAAAATTAAACAATATATAGAAACTATGACTATGAGTAAAATCACAGAAGAACAAAGAGGTATACTAAATAGACCAATAACAAAAATGGAATTTGAAACAGCGTTGAAAAAACAAAATAATAATAAAACACCAGGTCCAGACGGGATTCCTAGCGAGCTTTACAAAAATGTACAAAATCTGTTCGAGGGGATAATGTTGGAAATATACAACGAGGCATTGGAGAAGGCAAGGATTCCAGAAACATGGATAGAAGCAATAATTACCCTAATTCCGAAAGAAAATATGAAATTATTCAAGGAACAGGGGGGAAATTAATTAGCAAGATATACCAATACCTATTAAGATACAAATTGGAAGATGAAGTATGACACAATGATAAAATGGGCAAGAAATTTTACTTACAACATAGAATTGGAGAAGTGGGGAAAAATGTGAAAAACGAACATAAAATTGACAATGGCAATGGCATTCAAGGAAAACCAGTGGAAGATGTTTTACAGATGGCATTTTCCACCTACTAGAATCGCTAAAATGTTTCCAAACAATTCACCGTTATGTTGCAAATGTAAAAAAGGATATGGAATGTATTACCATCAATGGTGGACATGTCCTTTGGCCAAAAAATACTGGAGTAGAATCAGAACATGGTTGGAAGAGATCA
>JANHFT010003266.1:103766-117016 GCA_032467955.1 Pseudoxenodon macrops | reverse complement strand
TTGATGCTCTGCACCATTTTTGAGACTTCTTTATTGTTAAATGACAAGGAAGAGGGTTGCTGGAGGCAGCTAAAATAAAGCTGTCAAGAGTTTGTTGCAGCAATCAAATCCAGAAAGCACGCACAGGTAACTGATGCAGCAGGACTCATTAACTTCTCTTTATATACATAACACATGAGATATATATACAATACCAAGAGTGGTTCTTCCAACGTGGTAGAGAGGAGAGATTAGTTTCAGTTTTAGTTCAGAGCTCAGACTAGTTTTTTTATAGCTTTTGCACAGATTCAGAGCTATAGTACTAAGTTATGCCCAGACTCCTAGCTGTCTCCAGCAAATACTGTTTCAGTTTCCAAACAGTCTCCATTAGCTGACCTGTTACCATGTCTATCCAAACAGTCCCCATTGGCTGACCTGTTGCCATGTCTATTCCAGTCTATGAACATACTCTGACATGGTTGCATTCATACAATTAGAACTCTATACCAAAGTCAGGAATTATCCCACTGAAACCAACAGGTGACGTCTCCAGATATGCATGCTAAGTATCCATTTCCTTGGCTGTACTTTAAGTAGACATCCTGGAGTTCCATTGTTACGGATACTTGTTGATGTTATTATTTAAAACAAAAGCACCCTAAACCAATAAACCCAGCAGCAGATGTACTCCAGAAAGCATGTGTAGCCAAGATGACCCCAATTTGCACACGGTCACCATAACAACCTATTGCATTTGATTTAACAAAATTAAACTCAATTTTTTCCCCTCCTTGCAGCAGCTGCAAGCTGAGTGACTTAATAAGGTTTGGTACTTGCATTTATCAGGGAAAGAAAACGTGTTTGTCTGCTTAACATTAGAAATCTCGGCCAACAGACAGCTGATGTTCTTTGGGACTTGCATAAAGGAACACAAGGAGAAGGGGAAACAGAAAACTGCATGGAAGATCTCCAAAAACAGTAAGACTCAGAAAATTTCTCATCAAGTCTTACGATGCCAACCTTCTAGAGCCACTGCAGGCACAATCAGAAAGCCCTGCTTTTAAGGAACAAAGAAAGATGACTTCTCTTGAAGCAAATTCTTGACAAGCCATTCCAGGTTTCGGTCTGCAGTATTTTCAAAACTTTCTGCTAATGCTGGCATTTAAACCTGCTACTTTCTGCAGCAAAAGTACTGTGCAAAGTATATCCCAAAGGTGCTTTTTCAGGAGGCAACTGGACTTTTTTCTTTTTTTCTTTTGAAGACGTTTCGCTTCTGATCCAAGAAGCTTTTTTTAGCTCTGACAGGATAATGGGGAATGGAAGGATTTATATTCCTTGCAGGCAGCTTGGTCATTTGCATCCTTTTAGAAGGCCTTGGAAGCATTTGGAGGTTTATCTGAGTCCTCAGGGTCACCTGAATAATGCTCCTGATTCCTGTAGTCTGCAATTTTTTTCTCTGGAAATTCACTACTGCTTCCACACCATTTAAAGGATGTTCATCCCAAATTGACCCTGAGGACACAGTTAAGTGCTTCAAGGACCCTCTAAAAGGATGCAAATGACCAGCTGTCTGCAAGGAATATAAATCCTTCCATTCCCCCACTATCGTGTCAGAGCTGAAGAAGCTTATGGGATGAGAAGCGAAACGTCTTCAAAGAAAAAACAAGAAAGTCCAGTTGCCTCCTGAAAAAGCACCTTTGGGACAACCATGACCTGGATGACTAAGAATCTCTACAGACTTCAGTCAACTCCTGAAATACTATTAAACAGCACAATAGATTTTAAGTTGTAAGTCAAGTATAGGAGTTCTGTTTCAAATATTTTGTAGAAGGGGATGAAAGTTTAATATTAGCATTGAAGCAGACCAGTGAATTGAATGAGAAATTGGAATAAAACACTGAATCCCAGCAGTGCCTATGCAAGGATTTCATGAGCTTTGTGAAATTCCGATGTTATTTGGTTACCCAATTAGAAAAAAAGAGTTATCGGTGAAACCTTACAGGGTAAGTGAACATAAAAAGTGTGCATTTCTGTTGTAATTATGCTGATTCTTTTAAGATTTTAAGCATTATTTTTATTGGGAAAGAACTTTTAATTCCATTATCTTTAAGCACCATAGTAGCTATTCTTTATCAGAATTTTCAACCATACATCTCTCTAATAATACCTGGTGCTATTCCAGTTTTTTCCTTTCTGCAACTTTGATCTCTCAAAAGCCTAATTATATTAAGGTTTTTGAGAAAAATGTTAGTGACAAAAATCCTTGATGTGGCTTTTCTTTCGCTGTTTCTCTACCGCTCCTGAGTCATACCTTTAAATCAATTGGGACATCGTTCTTTCAGATAATAATTTCCAAAACTCTTTTTGGGTTCATTCACTTGAGTTGTACAGTGGTGTCTGTTAACCTTCTGTATTACCAGTCAAGTACAGCTTCTTTTCAAAATTATTTTTCCCCCCATACTGTTTTGACTCAGTTCATGGCTTCAGTATTTGAAGCAAGGGAAGCACATTTGCAAGCCATTGTCTAACCACCTGCAGATTAAAAAAATTAAAAAAAAGAATTGTGGACCATTGCATTTTGTTTGCGGTTGGAAGAGCCAGGGATGAAAAATAGATTTTGTATCCCACATTTTCCACTCCCTGTTGGTTTTGCTTCCCCCCCCGCCTGCAAATCCTTTCAGCAAATGTCAAAGGCTCCAATTAACTATTTCCAAAAATGGTGACAGATCAAAAGTGCTGCAGATTCGTGGAGATTAGCACCTCCTCCATCACCGCTATTCTTTTTATAAGGTATTGGAAAATGTCATCACTGGGTATAGTGAAAAGGAACGCTGAATTTCTATAAATTCCTCACTAAACTTATCAAAGGAGTCAGGAGTTCTCACAAGCGAAGTCAATAGGAAAAGCCAGATTCGCTTAAGGTCCACATGGTTGACTTAGCAACTGAAGTGATTCACTTAACAACTGTGTGAAAAAGGTCATAAAACAAGGCGCAACTCACAGAACAACTGCATTGCTTAGCAACAAAACTTTGGGGCTCAATTGTGGTCATAAGTCATAGAGCAAATGGTCATTAACAAATGACCACCTGTATGGTAGCTGTTTCTCACCACACTTCATAGCACTAGGCCTGCTGGGCTCTGAACTGAGCTTCTGTTCCTATTTACTTCTGCAAAATGGGAAGCATCAGGTCACGGGTGGGTTCTAACTTACCTTGCCGCCGGTTCACTGCCTCCCGCACCACGTGGGCACGCGCATGTGCAGTAGAAAAAGCCCCCAATTATTTTTTTTAAAGGCCAAAAACAAGATGGCAACGCATGTGCAGTGCTGGAAACTCGGCTTCTGCGTATGCGCAGAAGAAGAAAAAACAGGAAAAAATTCAAAAAACATTTTTCCCCCAAAAAAAAGTTTCACAAAAAAGATGCCGACTTCCACGGAGCAGAACCGGCTCTGTGATGTCACCAGCGATCTTCTCCCTTCTCAGTAGAGCCGGTCCGAACTGGTAGGAACCCACCTGTGCATCAGGTAATAAAACAGGGCTTCACAATTTAAAGCATTATATACCATTACATTGTACTATTGCTTATTCAAAGAAGCATTGATTTTTTGATAGGAGGAAGTCATTTGTTTCTTTGCAATTGTCAGATATCTCTGTGTTGTATTCCTGTTGCAGACAAGTAACCCCCAGATTTCTCGAAGAAGCTGACAGACCAGATGGTAGTCGGCTCTTTGTTTATGCTGGTGTGTCATTCTCAGAAGCATACAATCTCTGAGTTTGGAGAAATTGTTTGTTTGTTTGTTTGTTAAAAAATGTATACAGCTACAGTTACATAGAGGATTAAGGCAACAGAGAAACAATCACATTATGTATAAACATATGCATCTACACCATCAATCCAAAATAGTAATAATAATGTAACATACACTAGAGCTGGGGTGTCAAACTCGTGGACCGCAGGACGGATGCGTCACATCCTGGCCCCATCCCCGCTTGGTTTAACGAAGGGAGGGAAAAGTCCCGATACGTCATATGAAGCTGCTATGACGACATGCGTTTGATACCCCTTCACTAGAGTTTAAAAATCATTGCATTTCAGTTCATAAAACCCATATTAGACAAATCCACCAACAGAGCTGGTTTAGTCTCATGGCACAAATCCCTGCGGTAATATCAACATCTTCATTACGTTAGAAATGACCAAGGAATTGGGGCATCTAAATCTTCAGGTGAGCACAGCTCCATAGGGCAGATGCTGGGATAAAAAGGGCATGACTCCTAGGTTCCACAAGATGACATTGTGTAATAGAAGAGATGTGGTACGCACGAATCCTGCCAGTTCTAATGGGACAAGAAGACAAATGGCAGTAAGGCAGTCCAAATCGTATCCTGGCTATGTAAGGCTTTATAGGTGCCAAGATTTTCACTTATTTTATTCATTAATTTAATTCAATGTTGGTGCTGCCAAACTCTAGAATGCATAAGAATAAGATGTGGCAAGCCAAATAAAGACAAGTAAAATCTCATGAATAAAGGTAAATGTACGGAAGGTATCCCAGGATAATGTTGCAAGATCAAATCTGGGTCAGCCTTATGTGGCACCACATAAATATGACTCGCAGAGTAGCACAAAGCACATATTTCAGTAGAGAGAAGTTCCCTGAAGAGGCCTCCAGTAGAAGTCTGAAAGCTCGGGAGAGTAAATCTTTGGTCCTGGTGACCGACCCAGATTAGATCTTGCAAGGAAGAGACTGGAAATCTTCCTAATATTCATTAGATAGAAAACTTTCAATCCATCTCTGCTAGATATATCTTTGACTAAAGTGTTAATTTCAACATGAAAGGTGGGTGCTAAAAGTTGGATGAGCTATTAAACTGACCAATATTCTTTCATCAACATATCTTAATGGAATAATTACTATTCACACCCAAGAGTCAAGTCCTCAATTTAAGCTTTTAATGTCTAATTAGAACAGAACATTCACCTAGATTTCCAACTCTGCCTAATGCAGAATTTGAAATTTAAATTTCAAATCAAATAACATTTTGTCTTAAAATGAAGTTGTTTTACACTTGTTGCCATCTGTGGGTCGTTTTGATTTTGGTAATGTTGAATGTGAAATGTTATAAGCTGTCAGTTATAAAACAGTAGATATTATTATGTAAGCTTCAAATATTGTCATATTATCAAATATCAGTCAAATATTTAAACATCAGTTGCCAAAGACAGATAATATGACTAGTAAAAACCGGGAATACTTGGAGAACAGCTTGTGAATATTCAACATCAGATTCACACAACTCTTTTGACATACTGCCATTTGGGTTGGTCTTAATTTCTTGTTTGCACACTTTTCAGATGCGTCCTTCTGGTGTTTCGAAGATATTTTGATGATAAAGAGAAAACAAAATTCTTCCTTTGAGCATCTGACATTCCTGGTTGTCTGTAAAATCTTGCTTTTCAAAGGCAGCTGCACAAAAAGTATTAGAATGGTTGATTCTTCAGGAGTTTCACTCCAGAAGTGTGAAGTCTAGTCATTGTTTATCCTTTAACCTACAATATTTGGCTGCATTCACACAGAATGCTAAATTACACCATGGCTTGTTGCCCTTGGCCTAGCATGTTATGTAAACATAGCCATTTTTGCCTTTAAATCATGGTTTATGACTGATATTGGGTAAACCCAGCCAACTGTTGTTAATGTAAGAAACCAAATTTAAGCAAGTAATGGTTTAGCAGGATAGAAGAACTCAAATTATTGGATTAATTAGTGTTATTGAATTGATGACTTTCCCTAAGAAATCAAGGAGCAAATTCTTAAATCTTTACTATTAATCTTTTTAGAAACTGGAAACTCTATGTTGTTAGCTCTGAAATTTTAATGATGCATTCCTTCTTTCCCACCCCATCTTTCATCTCCTACATTTTTTCTAGCAATTTAGGATGAAAAATCATCCTTCAGCTACTTTTTTAGGTAGGAGTAATTGATAGATTAGGATGTTGTTCTTGTTTAGAAAAAGGAATTTGGTTCAACACGTTGTTTATATATCAACATTCTCTGATCTCATTTATCTTCTCACATCTATGTCTCCCTACTTCCTTTGCCACCTCCTTTCCAACTTTTATCTCCATCATCTGTTCCATCTTTACAATATAGGCAATCCTCAACTTACAACAGTTTGTTTAGTGACCGTTCAAAGTTACAACAACACTGAAAAAAGTTTTCATACTTACCACCATTGCAGCATCCTGATAGTCATGTGATCAAAATTCAGATTCTTACCAGCTGGTTCATATTTATGACGGTTGCATTGTCCGTGTGTGTGTGTGTGTGTCATGTGATCACCTTTTGCTACCTTCTGACAAGCAAAAATCAATTCGGAAACCAAATTCACTTAACTACCATGTGACTAACTTAACAACTGCAGCGATTCACTTAACCACTGTGGCAAGAAAAGTGGTAAAATAGGACACAGCCCCCTTAAACAAATGTCTCACTTAGCAACAGAAATTGTGGGCTCAATTGTGGTCGTAAGTCGAGGACTACCTCTCCAGTATGAATCCAGTTTACGATCTGCCTACATTATTTCAGTGAGCACTTTCTCCTTTCTTTTTTCCCTTCCTACCAGGCTTTGCTACTGGGTTTTTGAGTAGAGGGGAAATATAGCTTCTTCTCATCCTCTCCTTTTAAAAACCCCAGGTTTTTCCTCAAAGATATAATTCTCTCTTCTTCTGTTGTGCCATTACAGGGTCAGCTCCCCATGTATGTGCAGGGGTGTGTGTCTTATTACTAGCTGAATCAATCCACCACCAGACACAGCCTTCCCTCTTCACAGAAGGTTATGGACTGTAATCTTCCATGCTGGTTCAAAATAGGTTGATAGGTAGATGTCTTTTTCCAGGACTGAGGGGAACTACAGGTGTCAACCATCATTCTAACATAAATATTCCCTCTCCTACTGATTCTGGGGAAGCAACATCTAAAACAATGTATGTGTGCTATTTTCTAATGTTACACTTTTTTTTTTTGCCCAAGTGAATTTAATTTTACCAGATTCTTAGGTTAATTTGTTAAATTGTATTTAATTGGTTTACACCTCCTTTTTTTTTTTAGATACAGGAATAGGCTACAAAGTAATTGAGCTCATCCAGAAATTATGGATTGCTAGATGACCTATGACCACTGGGTCATCTTCTCAGAGACGTTTCCCCATCTAATTATCAAACTGGGCAAAAAAGTAGTGGAAGCCAGCGTGATTTACTAACTTCCTGCCAGGTTTCCCATTGACTTTGCTTGTGGGAGGCTGGCAGGAAATTGGGAATCGGCATCAGAGGTGGATTCTTACCGATTCAGACCAGTTCTATAGAGTAGGTAGTAAGCCGCTGGTGATGTCACAGAACCAGTTGTGGTCTGTGGACGCCGCCATCTTTTTTTAAAAAAGAATGTTTTTTTGAATTTCCCCCGGGTTTTTTTCTTCTGTGCAGAAGCCGGGTTTCTGGCACTGAGCATGCGTCGCCATCTTGTTTTCAGCCTTTTTGGGGGGGATTTTTTTGAACTGTGCATGCATGCGGCGCAGGAGGAAGCGAGGTAAGGCGAGATAAGTTAGAACCCATTCCTGATTGGTATCACACGTCTGTGATCAGATTGACAGGACCTGATATCTTTCCTACCATACTAAGAAGCACCAAAGCGCCAGGATACATGAACAGAGTTGGAATAGCTTCAGAATTGTTCAATGAATATAGGATTTCAGAATCTTATGCATTTATTTTTTTTAAAAATTGCAATGAATATGCTAATTGGGATTTTAGTTACCATAAAAGGGTTCTTCTATTATCTTTTATATTTTAATTTAATGAAACATCCAACTGAAAATAGATTTTTCTTCTATAGAATATGAAGATCTTTTATAGATACTCTTACATTTCTTTTGCTAGCTACAAATATAATTCTCATCATTTTAAGGGGTTATTTAAATAAAATTCCTTTGAAATTAGAACAATATATATTATTGGTTATATAAAATTGAAAGACATGTTTGAAAATGAGAACGTTTTATCTTAAAGGGATTCTTTTAATAGAAACTATTGAGAAATAATCCATTGCCGAATTACGTTTTTTAGGTGGTCTATGATTCCCTCGTATTAAATAGTGGTCTGTTGTTGACTTTTTTGACATTTTAAAATGTCTGATTAATTTAATGCAGTTATGCTCTTTTTCTTGGAATACTTTGAACATTCCTGTGAATTTTTTGAGAATTAAAGACATAGACTGAGAATTGTTATTTTTTATAATATCTTTATTAAATTTCAACAACAAACATTGAAATGCAAGCCAACATAGAGTACTTACAAGAGAAGAAGAAAAATCAACTTTTGAATCTGAAGATTAGAGTGGGTTGTAACTAGAGAAATATTGTAGTTTTTTAAATATAAGGTTACTTATATTTGATGAACTGCTATGTCTTAGGTAAAATTAAAAGAAGATTTTTATGAACATTGGTTTTATTAAGACATTTTACAGATTGGTGTTATTTGTTTAAATTTAAAGAGGGCGTTTTTGTTATATTTCTCTACTAAAAGGAAGTCTGCAGTCATTTTTGTTATAATTTCATTTGATGTATAATTTTTGTCACCTTTAATTTGTTTCTTTATTCCCTTTTTCTTATCAGCTTTCCTGTATAATCTTATTTTATTATCTTATTATATTCTAAATTTTAAGTTGTCCAAAAAAAACAACTAATGAACTGTAATAGTTATTTAGATAGCAAAGATCATATACTGTGATCTCTGATGGAAACAGTTAATAAAGATAGAACATTTTGTTTATTTAATTATTTTATACTCTGTCTTTCAAGAGTATGGCTTCTGGGACTTACAGTAGAAAGAGTATGAAGTAGGGCTTGTGAGGCTTACAGTAGAAAGCAAATGTAGCAACAAAGTTAGGCAAGGATTAAAATTGGCACAGCAGAAAACAATCATTCTGAATACAGACTGAAATGTTATGTAAACCTGGAAGACCAAAAGAAAAAGAAAAAAAAAGATCAAAATCATTTGAAAGGGCAGGTGGAGAAACCTACTATCTATTTCTAATTTTACTTCTTCCCTACAAGACAAAAGTTGTGTTTAATCTTTGCGGTTTCTGCTATTTCTGGATGTAGAGTTGGATTTCCCACAGAAATTCAACTCTAAGCATACAGAAACCAGGGGTGGGTTCCAAATATTTTTGCTGCCGGTTTGCTCAGGATTGTGTGCATGTGTGTGCATGAAGCGCATATGCACGTGCACACAGCAGTAAAAAACTAGCTTCTGCACATGTGCAGAAACAAAAATTAGCTTCTGCGCATGTGCAGAAGCAAAATCCAAGATGGCGGCGCCCACGGAGACACCAACGGGACCAGCTCTGTGACGTCATCGGCAAGTTACTCCCGGTTCTATAGAACCGGATAGAACCAGTAAGGAAGCCACCTCTGACAGAAACCATATATGCTTAAAACAAAAAAAGAGTAAATACAGGCAATCCTTGACTTACAACTACAACTGAGCCCAAAATTTCTGTTTCTAAGTGAGTTTTGCCCCATTTAATGACCTTTCTACAGTTGTTAGGTGAATTAAGTTAGTAACAATCTTAGTAAGGGAATCTGGCTTACCCAGAATTTGCTTGTCAGAAGGTCACAAAAGATGGAACATATGACCCTGGGACACTATAGCCATTATAAATATGAACCAGTTGCCAAGCATCCAAATTTTGATCATGTGACCATGGGGACGCTGTGTGAAATGTTTAATATGTGTGAAAAACAGTCATAAGTCACTTTTTTCAGTGCCATTGTAACTTTGAACACACTAAACAAATGGTTATAAGTTGAGAACTACCTATATAAATTTTAGGAACATCAGTGATATGAATTGCAAGAATCTTAATTTTGCTGAAAATAATAATAATAACAACAACAGTAACAACAACGACAGCTAAATTAATCCACTGGTCATTATGTAAAAAATATGTGAAAAGTCATGAGAAGAACATAAAGTGGAAAAAGTTGTCAAAAATGAGACGGTGAAGATCTTGTAGGACTTTAGAATACAGACAGATCGTCATTTGGAACACAACACGCCAGATATCACAGTTGTTGAAAACCAAAGCGTATAATTTATTGTTATCGCTATACCGGGGGACACCTGAGTCGAAGAAAAAGAACTGGGAAAAAATCATGAAATATTGCAACTTGGCCATCAAAACTATGTAATTATGGATGAAACATGTAACAGTGATACCCATTTTCATTGGGGCACTTGGTACCATGTGCAAGAATTTTACAAAATACATCAAGAAATTGCAGTTTCCTGCCATAACACCAGCAGAACTACTTGGAACATCATACATTTTAAGAAGCAACCCATATCAACCATTAGCGCCAGTCACTGGTATTTTTGATTCATTTTTAAATGTTCAGTTAACTGAGTTTCATGTGTAATGAATAAAATATATAATAACAACAATAATCTATATAGCAATAGCCCTTAGATTTATATACCGCTTCACAGTGCTTTTACAGCCCTCTCTAAGTGGTTTACAGAGTCAACATATTTCCCCCAACAATCTGAGTCCTCATTTTACCGACCTCAGAAGGATGGAAGACTGAGTCAACCTTGAGCCTGGTGAGATTCGATCTGCCAAATTGCAGGCAGACGGCAGTCAGCAGAAGTAACCTGCAGTACTGCACTCTAACCACTGCGCCACCTTGGCTCATTATATAACTTGGGGTTTCACACATCATGCCAAGCAACAGTTGGTTGGAGTTTAGGTTTATCTATAAAATAGTTTATTATTTCTGAACTACATTATATAACATACTAAGTGTTCTGTTTTGTTGAGATATGTCATCCCTTCCTATATTTGAAAAAGGCTGCAAAGTCAATTCTTTCATTTCATCAAGATATTTTGATTGGGAAGAATTCACTCATTTAGTAGGATTATTGTGGTAATAGTAATAATAAAAAAGGAACTTCAAGGGGGGGAAAAGCAGTAAAACTAGTGATGCTTGTCAGATTCACTTGTCTACCTTGGGATTTTGCAGCTGTTTAGGTAATGTAACTGCAAGCCGTTGGCAGCTCCATTTCTGGCATCATCATTTTCATGGCCATTAAGTTTGAATGCTTCTCCTCCCCTACCTCTGCAAAGGTGAAGGCACATTTTTTTGTTGGGGATTTTTTTTTTTGGGGGGGTGTGAGATAGAGAGACCCACAGCTTGCAAAGAAAGTCCAGTACATGCAATTTGCTTCTTCAAACACATAGTTATGAAAGTGAATTGGCAATTGCTTCAAATGTTTTTCAGAAATTCTCTTTCCCAGCATGTACAAATAATTATATAGGTGGATTCATTCATATATTTTTGTCTTACTGCTAAATTATATATGTTTGTGAATCCGGCATGAAATAAACTTTTTCTGTCATTTGGAAAAGATAATGACAATCTACAGTCCTCTTGAGTTTATTATCTTAATACAAAAAAATATTATGTTATTCTTTTTTTCTTTTTGACAGAATAGCAGCCCCTTAAAGGTGTTATGCATCAGTAAATAAATAACCAAAGTAGCCGTTCAACAGATTTTCTTTTAAAATAATATCTGTATATCACTTCATCTGTTCTAGATTTAATAGCAGAGGATTCTTCTTTCTATTAATGCCTTCTCTTGACACAATATAAGTTGGGGTAAACAACCTTGTATTCTTCAGATCTTTTTGGATTACAACTTCTTGCCTAGCATTAACATCAGAACCCTGCTTATAATATTTGTAGCCCACTGATGGCGAACCTATGTATGGCACACGTGCCACAGGTGGCACATGGAGCCATTTCTGAGGGCACGCGAGGCATTGCCCTGTCAGCTCCAGCTGCTTTTCAGCCTTGATTTTCAGCCGTTTTTCGCCCTCCGGAGGCTTCAGGAGCGTTCAGGGACGCCTCCGGAGGGCGAAAAATGGCCCAATGGGAAAACCGGAAGTTTGGGAACGGACTTCCAGTTTGTACGTAGGTCCGTTTTTTCCCCTCCAGTGGCCTTCCCTGAAGTCTCCGCAGGGTGAAAACGGCCCAACCGGAAAACGGGAAGTCCCTTTGGGCTGTTTTTCACCTTCTGAAGGCTTCAGGGAAGCCTCCTGAAATCTCCGGAGGGCAAAAAATGGCCTAATGCGGGGCACATGGGGGAGGATGCGTGGGGGGGGGAAATCGGCCTCTGCCTCCCAGCATGCATCCGGTATTCATCTGGCCCGTGTGCCCCTGTGGCCTATTCGCTGTGGCCTGTTCTAAAAAAGCTAATCGGCGCCACACCAACTCCCCCCACCACATATACACAATTCAGATACAAGAATCACATGATAGCTATGTGAAAAGGTCTACCTATTAACTGGGCACAGTTTAAGATACTAGTACCAGTATTAACTTTAAAAAAAACACTTAATAGCTTAACATATGATCCACTGATAGATTAACACACATTACAAAACTGTTCGGGTATCACAATCTGCTGGAGAAGCTCTTGTGTGTATATTGTGGCTGTCTGATGCTCATTCAAAGAAATATAGAGGGAAAAACTCTGTAAGGATTAAACAAAAAGAGCATGCCTTTGAATGAAAATAAGCAAGGGATGTAAAAGAGATGTCCATTGCTGAACCTTAGAACAGTTTTGATATCTCTATAGAAGAAGCAGGCTCTGAATTTCATGGGGGGGGGAAAGGGACTACAGGGATAAAAAATATGAGAGCAGAATCTGAATGAGGAAAAGAGATGCAGCAATTCCTTATAGGAAGATAGAGAAAAGAGTCATGGTCTTTGATGACTTGCTACTATGAGGAACCAGTACAGAATTGTGTTAACTGGATCCATTGCCTGAGAAAAATGGGCTGATAGTTTGAAACATAGATTGAAAGAGAATAGTTTCTAAGTCTCAAAAGTGGACTGGCAGTTGTATCCTCTTGCTAATCTGTGTTAGCATGTCAGGGTTCCAAGTTACACCCCCAACGAAAGAAAACTCTGCACACCAAGAGAACTGGGCACAAGAACAGTTTTTCCCCAAATGCCATCACTCTGCTAAACAAATAATTCACTCACCACTGTCAAACTATTTACTAAGACTGCATTACTATTACTATTAGTCTTCTCATCATTCCTGTCACCCATCTCCTCCCACTTATGATTACAGGACTGTAACTTGTTGCTTGTATCCTTACGACTTTTATTGATATTGTTTCCTGATTGCTTATTTGTACCCTAT